>NDFF03000153.1:0-62446 GCA_002150815.3 Grammothele lineata | reverse complement strand
CCTGAGCTTCATGGACGAAAATTACTTCCACAGGAAAGGACATCATTCCCTACTAGACGACTTCCGCCAGCACTTCACAAGAAGTATGTCACCGCCCAAGATGAACTCAATACCAGCAACCCCGTGCAGCTCCTCATGGGCAATATCACTCGGCTCGCCATCGACAAAGGCGAATCATCCACGGAATCCGCACCAGAACTCGCCCGAGAGCGCGCCCTACGCATTCGGTCCTCACCCAAAGTCACCGAAATCTCATCGACCCCAGCCGCCGCACGCAACGCGCTCCTCATGCAACTGGTCCATACGCACCCCAAGCGTACGACATTCACGGACGTTGCCGCCGAGCACTTCATCGGTCCTCTCGTCAACCGCTTCTGGCGATTTTTGCGGGACGAGCAGACGCGCGAGGCGCGCACTGCGCACCAGCCGGAACTCCATCGGTACCGTGCGGCAGGCACGGGGCTCGTGCTGAGCGCGCCGGTCCTCGCGCGTATGCTCGAGACCCTTGCGGTGCTCGTCCACGCGGCCCGTCACGCGCGTGAATGGCTTGCCGTGCTTGCGCCCGACGCGCTCGAGCTCGCGCTGACGCTTGGGACGCGCCCCGTCTCGCGCGGCGACAACGAGGCTAGGACCTCGGTCGAGGCCGGGGACGCAGGGAACAAGGAGGCGGCGTTGCTTACGGCGGCGCTGGAGCTTGCGCTCATCGTGCTCGACGGGTGCATTGATCTCGATGGGGGGCGCTCGCTCGGCCTCGAGCACACGGCCTTACTGCTGGGCACGGGCGAGTGGGCGGGGAAGATCTTCGGCAGTCTGGAAGACGGTGCGAAGGTTCTCGGTGGCGGAGGGGGGCAAGAGCTCCGTTTGCGTCGCGCTGCGGCGAGCGTAGTCCTCAAGGTGGAGGAGGCAGCTTCGAAGTGGAGGCGGTCGATGGTCCAGTTGATATGAATAGTGCCGAAGTTCCGTGGGCAAACACAAACTTTGTGGCTCGCTCATTTCCCGATTCGCCGCTGGTCCCTGAACTTTGGACTAAGGAGGGCAACATGATGTGTTAACAAGGTCAGTAGACTCTTGTTGTCTGATACCGGATACGGGACGCTCACCGTCCACCTGACCTTCGTGAAACGAGTTGAGGCGGGCACCCCTCCGTTCGTATAACGCATATCCAATGCGCAGGGGATACTTTTACGCCCTCTCCTTCTCAGGCGTCTTATTAGATGGCGCGCACAAGCGAAACGTAACACCGTGCGTCGGACTCCCGATGACGACCTGCCATCAATGAGGATATCGTATGATGGCAGTGTTTGAATCGCCGTATACAATATAGAAAGAAGCTTCCGTTCGGGCAACGGTGAACGGTTACAGCACGCTGACTGTTCACCCTAACGAGTCTTAAGCTGCCGAGGGCCCACAAGGCACTGTAGCCGCGCTTCTTCGGAACTCCGTGCGTTCCCAGATGTACATCGTGCTGGCGTTTCCAACTTCCCCGCTGCCGAAGCGGCCGTTCTACCATATCTGTTGATGCTTCCTTAATTACAGTCGAAGACACAGTACACAAGTCGTCCGCTTTCTAGATCCGGTGCGCCCGGACTCGAAGTCTGCCGAGCGTGCCGGCCGCTGGCCCAACGTGTGGCAACGTTAACACCAATATTGCATCTCCAGGTTCACCGTAATTGTTATGGTCCTCCCACACGGAAATATATATACCCGCGCTCACTCAGGTCGGACCTTCGATCATGGGAGTACGTCCCCGCACTCTGAGACTCTGACTCATACAAGCCCCCCTCCTCGTCCCTGCCAAACGCCCCACTAAGGTCCCCTCGTCCCTTCCTCTCCCCTAGTCTTCTCCCTCAAGCAAGTTCCCAATCCACGAACACCGCCCCAAAAACATTGTTCAGATGTCAACCTCGGTCCCACTCTCCCAACAAACCACGCTTCATTGTCCGGACGAGGATCACGTGCTAAGACCCCAGTATGACGTCGAGTCGGGGTCGCCGTCTAGTAACGGTGCTGCGACCACATCGACGTCAACGCCTGCGGCTTGGCATGTGCGAGACAAGAAGTATCAGGGATCCGGGACCCACACGGACCCATACGTCGTGGATTGGGACCTTGGTGATGCGGAAAATCCTTACAACTGGTCCCGGACACGGAAGTGGGCGATCACCGGGCAGGTGCGTTATGCGACTCTAGCGGGATGTGATAATGCTGACGCGGATCTCGATCGCGCAGTTAGCCACGTCGACGTTTACAGTATCATTTTGCAGCAGCTGTTACACGGGTGGGCTACCATTCATGCGTGCGGAGCTCCACATGTCAGACGTGGTCGCGATCCTTGGCGTCTCGCTCTACGTCCTCGGCTTCGGCCTTGGCCCGCTACTTTTCGCTCCGCTTGGCGAGCTGTATGGAAGGGTGAGCATCAGCGTGCAATTGCCGCAGATTGACGTGCTCAGATCCACCCCATCATCGGTCTAGCGTGTCGTCTTTGTGGTCACAGGAACAATATTCACCTTCTTCCACCTGGGAGGCGCGCTCGGGCATAATGCGGCAACGATCCTTGCCACACGTTTGCTTGCAGGAACATTCGGATCTGCTCGTGGGTGTCACCAGCTTTATTTGTGGATTGAAGCCGCTTCATAGCTCACTTGTTGCTATTAGCTTTGACAAACGCGGGAGGGGCGGTGAGCGACATGTGGATACCTAGGGAGCGAGGGTTCGCATCGTCCCTCTACGGAACCGCACCATGGATGGGACCTGGTATGCTTGAGTTATTACGTGTTGGGGTGGGTAGACATGACTGACCATTCCGTAGTGATTGGCCCCATTGTCGGCGGTTACGTCTCGCAGACCCGGCTGGGTTGGCGATTCCCGTTCTGGATCATGTTCATTGTCTCCGCGCTCAACGCCCTTGCGTGCATATTCATTACTCCGGAGACAGTGAGCTGATCGCGTGCTGTCAAGATTGATATATTCTGTTTCTCAAGGGTTTGCCCAATTTCTAGTTTGGTCCAGTGCTCCTCCGCTGGAGGGCGCGCAAGCTAACGAAGGACAGCGGAGGCAAGCTCATCTACAAATCAAAGCTCGACATCAACCGCTCTCAATCTCTTGTCAACATTCTGAAGAGGGACATGGGTCGGCCATTCTGTAAGTTCCAGACATATTCACATTTCAACTATCCCCCTCTGATCCTCTCGGTTGTCCAGACTTCTTGGTCACAGAGCCCATCGTGCTATTACTGGCCATATACATTGCCATAGCATATGCCACGCTATATGCGTTCTTCGCTGCCTACCCGATTGTGTTCCAGCAGCATCGCGGTTTCTCCGAAGGCCAAGGCGGGCTCGCGTTCCTGGGAATCGGAGTGGGATGCCTTATAGGCCTATCATTGGCGCCTGTGCAGACCAAGTTGTACTGGCGAGCAATGGACCGCAATGATGGCAGGACCATTCCCGAAGCGTGAGTGATCAAAGCTTCTAGCGACAGAGTACGAAGCTGACACATAGACAACAGGAGGCTGTATATGCCCATGTTCGGTGGACTAGTCCTTCCCATCAGCCTGTTCTGGTTCGCATGGTAAAGTGCTCTCCACCTCTCCCCGCCCCATGTCGTCTCACTCCTCCGTGTGCCTACAGGACGAGTGACCCCCCGGTGCACTGGATTGTCCCCGTCCTCTCCGGTGTACCCTTTGGCGCGGCCACGGCGGTCATCATGCAGGGCCTCGTGCAGTACCTCATGGACGCGTACTCAATTTATTGCGCGAGCGCGATCGCCTCCACGGTCGTCACCCGCTCCGTCGTCGCCGCGATCTTTCCGCTCATCAGCCCCGCGCTGTACGCGCGGCTCGGCGACGCGTGGGCGTGTAGCGTGTTCGCGTTCCTCGCGACTGCGTGTGTGCCGGTGCCATTTTTGTTCTACGTGCGTTTTACCTTGGTTTGCCAAATATTGACGTGCGTGCGTTTGCTGAGCCGGGGTTCTCATTTTCGCAGAAATATGGCTCTTGGGTCCGGAGCAAGTCGCAGTTTGCACTACATGACGATGAGCTCTTCCCCAGTGTGAGCACAGGACCGCCTTCGCGTGCCCCTGAGGTGGTGGAGAAAAAGGATGGATACCAGGTTTCGGAGGTTCAGGCGGCGGAATGATACGATAGACACGATAGACACGATTCACTCATGGATGTAATGACTGACGAATTGAAATGTACTGCTTTCTTAGACTGAGTGTAGCATGCCATATTTGAACCCGCTTGTGAACCGCGCCCATTGGCCAACCAGAACGTGTACATATATCATACAGCGACGCAAACAGAAGTGGACAGGATTTAAACTATACTGCCGTATTGATGAAACAGAATTTAGAGTTCCTACCCATCTCATCTGACCTGTCAGACCGGTCCCCAGCAAAATTCGGCGCATTCGTCCTATCACCACAACGTATGCCCTCCACTGACTAGGATGCTGTTAAAGGACACAACGAGGCACGCGCAATCACCACCGTCAGCTCGTGCATCCTAGGCCTGAGTGGTAAACAAGACGTACTCGCTTCCCGTGCAGAACGAACTCGCGTCGCTCGCAAGCCACGCCACGACGCCGCGCAATTCGTCCGGTCGACCGATCCGCCCTATCGGGTTATGGCTCGCCCATTCCTCGAGCAAGTGAGGCTGCGTGTCGAGGAACGCGGCGGTCATGCTGCAGGCGCGTCAGCTGGGACGTCTTCATACCAAGTAGTCTGCATAGGTACTCACTTTGTGTAGATATAACCGGGGCTAATCGTGTTGACGCGGATGTGCTTGGGGCCGAGCTCGCAGGCCAAGCTGCGCGCCATCTGCAGGACGGCCGACTTGGACGTGTTGTACGAAACCCACGCATGGTTCTGTACGGTGGGTAGGTTTGAAATGTTGGCGGACGGCTGGCAGGAACCCGGGACGTACCTTGTTCGTCACGCTCCCGCTGATGCTGGCAATCAGGATGATGCTGCCGCCGTTCCCGAAACGGATCATCTGGCGGCCTGCAGCCTGCGCTGTGAACAGGACACCATTGACGTTGATGTCCATCACCTTAGCCATCGTTAGTTTGGGGTACGGATAAGGTGTGGCAGCGACCTCAAGCACTCACCTCCTGGAACTTCTCCTTGGGATACTCCAGGCAGTCCGTGGCGCTCTTCAACACGCCCGCCGCAGCCACGCACGCGTCCATCCGGCCCTCTCGGTCCCCGACCGTCTCCCCCACCTTCCACATCGTCTCCTGGTCGCGCACATCGGCCGAGATGTACTCGAGCCGGCCCTTTCCCCCACCGGGGAGCCCCTTCATGCGCGCGGCGTAGTCGCGCACCTTCGTCCACTCTTCCCCTGGCTTGCTGGGGAGGTCGACGCAGTAGACGGCGCGTGCGCCGGCCTCGACGAGCGCGAGGGCCATCTCGAGCCCTATGCCGCGGTTGCCACCCGAGATGAGGGCGACGCGGTCGGCGAGGGAGAATTCCTTCGGGAAGAGCGTAGGCTCTACGGCTGCGGAATGAGATAGGTGAGGAGGTTGGTACAGTGGTTTCCATGTATGGAATACACGTAAGGCGACTGCGAACGTACCGGCGGAGGGAGAGGTTTCAAGGGCTTTCGCTACGCCGATAGGGCCCTGCGCAGGGAGATGGCCCGTGTTCTTCAATCGTGTAGCGGCTTCTTCGCGCAGCCGAGCGGTGCTGGAGAAGCTAGAGCGAAGTATCTGTCTACCGGAAAGGCGACTGGTGTGCTGCAACAAAGACCGCATAGACATCATTATAGGCCCTTCTTGAGATGGGAGTTACGAGCTGGCCAAGTGAGGAGCAGATACAGATAGCTACAGCGCGAGCTTTCAAAGCGGTGGGTGCCCTCTCTCATCATCCTGCTCTTATATTCAGGTAGTGAGAGAAGGCAGGGCCGTGCGTTCAAGAAGCTACGGTCATGAGGACGTTGCGAAATCCTTCTTGGCAAGTTCTTGCATTCCTCGTTGACTTCTGCGTAGCGGATATGGTACTTAGTCCGCATAAACTGCTGTTCGAAGCACAGTGTGTAGTCAGCTGGGTCGTGGAGCATGGGAGAGCTGGTCGAGGGATCGAGGCACGGGCCCGGAGCGCGAGTGGCTGAGTCAGCACACTCGATCACGGCTGACCGCGTCGGACGCGTCGCTGCGCGGGTTCAAACGCGGGCGCTTCCGGTGACGCCTGTGTTTGCCAAGCGGAGCCGCTCTGCAGTCCACTCGGTGCAGTGTCCAGCGTCCGACTCCCTAATCCCGACGAGCTCCTCTCACTGCCCGCTCTCCACACAACCGCCTGCACACAGCCTGCTCTCAGCGCTGTCCTCCCCGGCCGCCACGCCGCACACATTCCTTTCTACCACCACGACCTCGTCCTAGCATGGCCGCTACGCTCGCTTCAAACTTCCGCCCTCAGTCTCTCCTCTCAGACCTGCCTGGTGTCCCGCCGCCGTCGCAAGAGTTCACAAAGCATTCGGCGGTGCCGGACGTGCTTGTTACGCCGCCTGAGGAGGAGCATGCATTTAACCCGCCTTTTTACTATTTTGACGCTGCGGACGCTGCTCGCCGCTCCCTCTGCACGAGCCCCGACATCGACGCGCTCGACGTCGCCCTTGGCCTCTGCCAGCAGACAGACAACCGTGCGCCCGCATTCCGCCGCCTTCCCCTCTCTGCGCTGGGTAACGGGGGCCAGGATGGCGGCCGGAATATGAACGCATCCCAGGAGACAGTTGTCATGCCCCGCCGAGCGAGCTTCATGAAGCTCGAGGACATGGACCTTGACCCCGAGACGCTCGAGGATGAGGACGGTCTCCCGGACATCCGCTCCCGTAAAGAAACTGCAAGGGAACGGGTCGACGACTCAGAGATCATCGAGGTCTTTAAGGTTCGCCGGAACGAGGGCGTCTCGGACGTCGGCGAGGGACGCAACGGCGGGGCCGTGAAGATGAAGAAGTCGAGTACGTTCCGCGCCCGTGCGTCCCAGGCATTCCGTTCTTTCACTGGCAAGTCCGCCGCACGGCGGGCGACAGTGAGCAGCGAACAGAAGCCGTCCCCCGTACTTCCGCCAGCTTCTCCAGCCCCGCTTCCCCCGCTACAGACATCCACCCTTCCCGTTCGTGGGACCGTCCCAGAAAACACGACGTCGCCGAGGTCCCCAACGATGTCTCGCCGACGGTCGCTCACGCTCTCGCAACTGTTCACGTCTTTCAAAGAGAACAGCCAGGCCGGCCGGCCCGAGTCTCCGTCCCCGTCCATGCTCGAGGAGGTGCCCATGTCACCGACGCCCACCTCACCCACGCTCGTCCCGTCCGAGTCCGGGTCGTCCACGCGCCCGATGTCACCCACCGAGTCCATTGCGTCGTATAGTAGGAGCCTGCACCCCTCGCCCTCGCTGGAAGAGATGGACGGCGAACAGACGCCTTCGAGACCCTCAGCATTGGGGCCGCGATCCTTGAACGTAGAGGAGCCGACGCCCAAGCCCTCGCTGTCAAAGCGCAAGTCGTTCCGTCGCCGCCTTTCCGTGCTCGAGCTCCAGAAGATCTTCACGCTCGGCGGTTCAAATCCTCCCGCAAACGCAGTACGTCGTTCCCGCTTGCTCTTATCCATATACGCGTGTTAATTTATGTCTGCCAGCCTCCGCCCCAGGACTCGACAGAGGACATGTTTTCGCCCTCCCGCGCGCGCTCGAAATCTGTCGATGAGCTCGCCGCGCTCTCCCCATCGTCAACGCGCTCGACGACGTCCTTTGGGGATCTCCTACGGCGGCCATCGGCGGCGGGCGCGCCGCAGATGACCGCGCGTGCGCCAGTGCCCGCGGATGGGGACGACCTCGAGATGCGGCTCGATTCGTTGCACTTTGACTCGCTCCATTTCGACCCGGACGAGATCATGAACGGGCTCTGACCGCGAGGGCGGTCTCCGCTGTACTCTTCTTCGTCGTCCTCGTCTCAGCCTTCTCAGTCTCATTGACACCTACCCTCCTCACTTCTCCCGTCCCTAAACGTCTTTCCTGCATTAGCATCGCATACATCCCCTCATCTGCATTCTCACCGGCCGACCTACGCACCGTATGTACATACGCATAGCCGCGCACGCCCGTGGACGCCCGCGCGTCCCAGTCTGTCCTCCTCCTGTCACGCCCCCACCGCCCAGACCGTCTCATGTTTATGTCTATGCTTTCTTCGCACTCTGCACATGCTGTTTCGCACCCCGCCGTACCGATATTTGCTCGTTTCGTTCCCCGGTAACACGCCATCTCTGACCTCTCCACCCTCCCTCCGGGTCCTCCCACCCCCTGGTTCGTCCGTATTCCGTCTCATCTCAATTTGCATGGCTGCGCCCTCGCACACAGGATTCACGCCGAACGCTCGTGCGTTCGTTCCGAAAGTCCGCTGCGACTCTCGTGGGCCGCAAAAGGCGCCGTGAACGTTCGATCTGACGCACATAGTGCCAGTCCCTGCGACATGTCAGAGTCATGTCAGAGGCTTGACGCCCTCCGCTCGAAACTTCTTGACTGTTGCGCGCAACACGTCCATAAGCCGCTTCTTCCGAGACTGAGAACGAGAAGCATTCACGAGTGATAAATTAATCGAAGCCGCACGGTACCGCATGATACTATCCCGCGAGAGTCTACGGGGAGCCGCGCCCCAAGGCGCAACCACGACGTCCATATTATGGCCGCGAACGTAAGCGCGCGAGACGGTAGTGGGCGCACGGAACTTGGATAGCACACTGAATCCGAGTCCCGATACACAGAGCGGCGACGAATGTCCGCAGCAGTCGTAAAGGGCGTTCCGGGACCCGTTCAGTACTTCTCCGAGATAACTGGTACACGTGAAACAGTGTCAGCGGCGGTGTCGGACGAGGCAGGAACGGCGCAGAGTCCGAACCCGAAACGGGGAAGACGAAACGAGACTTACTGAGCGTGACGAGCGAGGTCCAGCCGGTGAACGGGTGGCTGCGTGCAGACAAGTTCGGCGAGGCGGCCGCAAGGTGCGGGAGAGAGGAGGGCGATCGGCGCGCGTAGCGGGAGAGGAAGGGGCGCGTCGTCGAGCAGGTGATTGTCAGTACGGACAGATAGAGACAGGAACGGGGAGAGAAAGGAGCACGCGTACCTCCGTCTGCCTTCGCCCGAGAGGGGGTCGTACTGCTCCCACACGTAGCCCGTCCGGACGTACTCCTATCGTCGTGCGAGGCGAGCGTTCATTGCGTTACCGGATCGGGGAGGGGGCGCACACGGTCGGTCGTCAGCGATGGTGCGCACAACACAGCAAGAAACACGTGAAGGGCGGACGCACCTTGTGTACGTTCTCGACGACGTTCCTGCGCAGTTCCGCGTAGATTTCCTGCGCGCGAGCCTGATACGGGCCCGCCTGCGCGGCGTACGTCTATTTCACACCCGAGTGGTGGGGGGTAAGTGGCCAAGAAGGGGCAGAAAACGTTATCATCAGCGACCGGCGAGATTGGAGATTGCGAGGGTAGATCGAGGACGAGGATCAAACTGAGCACGCGCGGCTCCCCCGATGCCAAGCCCTTCCGAGAACCTGTACCGCGCACCGCGCACCAAGTACCGGGCGCGGCAAGTCCCGTCCGGACGAGACGGAGAACGGGTGGTTGGAAAACAGAAGACGAAGGAGAACACACGAAAGCGGGATAACGGGGACGAAATGGTGCAAGTGGATGCCGGACGGACCTTGTACAGCGCGGAGAGCGCGAGATAGTTCATCTGGATCCAGATAGGGCCTTTCCAGTAGTTCTCGCCCTGGCCGAACTCGGGGTGCGACGCGGAGAGGCTCCGGAGACCATACGGCGACCAGAGGTGGTCCGGGTCGCGGAGGAGCTCGAGGATCGCGCCGAGGTGGGGCGAGTCCGGCGGGAGCAGCTCAAGCAGGAAGGGGAAGAGCGAGAGATAACCCCGATGGCAGACGTGGTAGGACTCGTCTGGAGGGTGTAAAAATCAGGCGTGAGTGGTTGGATGAACGAAGTGGTCTAGGCGCGGCAAACACACCTTCATCATTCACGCCGACGTCACAGTACATCTGCTCCTCTTCGCTCCAGTGGAGGTCTGGACACGCACGAAAGGGTCCGTGAGTACAGAAAACCCAAAGCGAGCCGCAAGCACAATGCGCACGCACCATCGATATTGCCGATGGTCGCCAGCGCGATCTCCTCGAACGCAGCCGCGTCATCCACCTCCCCTATGAACTCAGCAATGTCCCGCATCGTGCGCGAGAAGAAGCCCATCCACGAGATCAGGTCGAGGTGCAACTCGCCCGCACTCGGCGGCCCGCGCGGGTAGTCGTCCATCCCGCTCGTGAGGACGTGTTGCGCGGAGCGGCCGCGCCAGCGGTACGCCTCGGTGCGCGAGCGCGCCTTGCGGCCGTACTGCTTGATCTGCCCGCGCTGCGTGCGGCGGAACCAGTCGTAGTGGCGTTTGAGGGGTTTGTAAATGGCCTTGAGGTAGTCGAGCGCGAGCTCGGGCTCGTCGAGGAAGCGCCGCCCCGGTAGGGTCGACTCGCTGTCAATGGCAGAGAAGGGCATCTGCGAGCCGCCGCCGTACTCCATGCCTAGGTCCACGTCTGAGGGGCCCTTCTGCGCGCGCAGGCGGTCGATGAAGGCTGTGACGGCCATCGTCAGCGTCGGCGGGTTGGCGTAATTGGGGACCTGGGTCTGGAATTCGGGCGGGACCCTGCTCCGGGCCTCCTCTCCGAGGATCTGTTCCCTGGCGACCCAGCCGTCGCGATCAATGAGGTTAATCCAATCTCTCAGGATTTCAAGCCTGTTGACAAGGAGCTGTCAGACGTTTACCGGCAAGAGAGGGCAATCATTCCACTGACGTGAGATCATTGTCGTAATGACCGATGTGAAGGAGGTGGAAACCCTCGTCCCTGCGTATGTTTAGAAGCTGCCGTAACGCAATCTGACTGCGCTGACGCACCAGTAAAATCCACGCGGGAAGAAACTCCTGCTGGGGGTCGCGGTAAGGAGGCCCTTCGGCTCGACCAACGTGGGGCCTTTCTTTTCATCATCGTCTGCGGAGTCGCTGTCGTCGTCTTGATCCCACTCGTAAGCGAAACCCCGGTCCACAATAGAGGTGCCATAGAAATATCCGATTCCGCCGATGAGGTTCGACGTGATGGCTTTTGAGAATGAGCGGAGCGACTCCGGATCGGCGGTTTCGTAGTTTGATGGGATGGGGAAGACGGTGTCGAAGCGGTCGTTGTAGGCCGCAGACAATGCCGGCATACCCTCATCCAGGACAGCGGCTGCAAGGAAGATCCATTAGTGGAATGATGAGCGGATTTCCAAGGCAGCGAATGTTGCTCACCATTTAGCTTACGTTTCGTGCTCTCAAAATACACGTCGAATTGGAAAGGGCCGTCGTAGTGCTTCTGCACGGCGTATAGGTTACTTCCATAGCTAACCTCATCTGGAAGCTGGTAGATGAACGCCGGATCGGGGTAGCCCCTGCTGCCGTCCTTGAACGGCTCTATAACATCCTTCGCGTACTTCATGATAGACGACACGACATGCTCTGTAGGGTGTACGGCGTTAGTAACCGTGTGACGCAGATAGAACAAGACGTACTCACCCTTTGCACGCCACACTTGCCCTGATGGCACTTGGACGCCCAAAAGATGAGCTTTTCCGAGTTTGCGCGCAAAAGTATTCGCATGTGCGCCTTCCTCGACGAGGTGGTTGTTGGGGCCTTATGTAACAGATTATTGAATTCCTTGGCGATCGAGCAGGGCTGAGTGTTTCTCACCTTCAACCACTCGAATAACGAAGTCATCTAACTCGGGCGTCGAGCCTGAGAAGACAACTGGACCGTCAAGTCCCTGAAACGCAGAGTAAGCGAGTACCGTCAGAGGAGTCGGCGATACTCACGTCTTCGTTCTCTTCGCTTTCCATGTCCACGCCTCCGAGACCGTCCAAACCGACATAGAAGATGGGTGAAATGCGAGAAGGGAAGGCTATGCATTCGTCAAAGTCTGCAATGCTTCTCAGGGAGACATCTCACTACACACCTGGGTTTATGGGTTCCCCCTTGATCCTCGCAGCCCAGCTACCACCGAAGTCCCCACCAGG
Organism: Grammothele lineata; assembly: GCA_002150815.3. NCBI lineage: Eukaryota > Fungi > Basidiomycota > Agaricomycetes > Polyporales > Polyporaceae > Grammothele > Grammothele lineata. Next base: position 50,360 of record NDFF03000153.1, on the reverse strand, counting down.
TACCTTGAGGAATTCTGCGGTAATCTTGACGTTGTTCGGTGCGTCGTTAATAATTTGGCCTCCGCCTTCGCGCGCGTCATACTCTGTCCATGAGTAGCCCTGCATGCCGTCGCCCTGGTCACATTCGTGACGCATGCCTGGATTACCACGTCGTGGTCGCGATCGCGCGCGACGTTAGCGCAGGTGAAGCTGAACTCATGATGATACACACGTTGTATGGACTGGTAGTCCTGCGTTCCAAACCACATGAGGCCTGTCATAAGCGTTTGCGCGACCTTGGGGCGGAGACCAAAGTAAAGACCAGGTCTATACGCTCCCCAGAAGAGGGCCTCTGATCCGTTGCCCGACGCCGTGGCGAGCACGGACGGGAGGAGAGGGGCCAGAAGCCATATATGCCTCATTTGCACGACAGTCACCAGTTGGCCTAATAGTGTAGCGCAGACGAGGCCAGCCCAGTGTGCAGCGCGAGTGGACGAAGAGTTGAGCGTGGCAGGACGCGCCTGCGGAATGGACTGAGCGCGTCGCAGCCACGGCGACTCGAATGCCAGCCACGTTCGATCACCGCGGCTACTGCATCCCATCTCGCCTCCTCCATCTAATCTAGCCGATGCGGGGCGAGCCATCCAACGCTCTCCTGCGACGCGGTGGCTCGCTTGTTGCTTTTCTCTCATCACGTTTGTTCCATCACTCGACACCCGCTATTCCAACTGTTCTCACAACGTCCATGTCGCCCATGCCGAGGACACGTCGCGGAGCTCTCTGCGCCGGAGCGCTGTTCGACATGCCGGGTACAGCCTGTATGGTCCTGAGAACCAAAGCCTACCCCGACAAGGCGTATCGCCCGTGCGGTTGACATGCGGTTCTGGACCAGCCCTCCTGCCCAACGTTCATTTGCATCTCCTCTCCACTCATTGCGTACCCCACACTCCCTCGACCGAATTTTGTCATGCACGACGGTCCTTACGACGAGCATGTCGCCATCTTTTGGGACTACGGTACGCATGTTCTCTTGCCGAGATCTTTTCCGCCTCGCCAAATATATCCCGTGGCAGAGAATTGCGCCCCGCCATGCAGCGTTCCTGGGTATGATGTTGTAAACAACATCCGCCGCGTCGCACACGAGTACGGCAGCGTGAAACTCTTCAAAGCATATCTCGAGCTTTCTGAATCCTCTTCGTCCAAGTCGATTGGTCTTCGCTCCGAGCTCCAGTCCTGCGGTGTCTCCTTGACAGATTGCCCGCACAACGGCAGGAAGGAAGTGGCTGACAAGATGATGATCGGTGCGTCGCCCATTTGTCAGCCTCGCTGTTCTCAACACTCAGTCCCTCTCGGCTGGAATCCCATCCAGTCGATATGCTCACCTATGCAATCGACAACCCCGCCCCGGCCACGATCGTCCTCATCTCGGGCGACCGCGACTTTGTATATGCGGTTTCCGTGCTGCGTCTGCGCAGGTACCGTGTCGTCCTGGTAGCACCCAACTCTGTGCACGCGAGCCTCAAATCCCAGGCGTCTTTCGTCCTGGATTGGGAGGCAGACATCATGCGCAGGACGGGTGTGCGCCCTCAGACCCTCGATGCGGCGCATCACCATGCCGCTTCGGATGACGCTCTGCAGCGTTCTCCCAGACGACCCCTCTGTCGCTTGGGGGGCCGCTGCCACAGCTCATTTCGAAGTCGGCACACCGGCAGTCCTTTAAAGGCACCGGCCCCATGGGGTCTACCAGTCCTTTGGACACGAGCAGCACCCTCGGGGCCAGTCCAGATTTCCAAAGGGCGCGCCATGTCAGGAACCCGTCCATTGTTACGACAGACGAAACATACCTTCCGGAACACACGGCCACTACACATCGCCGCGCGTTCAGTATGGCAGATTCAATGAACGGTTTCAGCGCAAAGGCTACGGAAGAAGTGATAGTCCGTCCTGCAATTCAAGACATTGTCCAGATTATCCAAGATCTAGAAGGGCCGAGCGGGAAAGGCTCTCCTCCGGTCAAGCGGGTGCGTATGTCACGTAGGCCGTTGGAATCTCCTACCAAGCTCATGGTTGTACCCACGCGCATGTTATAACATACGTACACTTACTTCACGATGGAACGTTCGACGCGCCAGTCCTGTCTCGGAGTGTCTAGCGTCCAAGATGCATCTGCTAACGCATTGACACATGCTACAACTGCGGACCTAGAACCGGTAAGCCGATATCGCAATCGCTCTGGGGCATGTCGCCATCCCGGGAGCGCGCGTGAGCAGAGTGCGCTAATGTGGGTCCATCACAGGCGTCCTCGAGGGACCAGACGCCCACGCGTCCAATCGAACCTAACAAGATTGCAAAGGAGCACACACGCGACGCGCTCGACCCTGCGAAGGCCCCGCCGCCGCCGGGCAATCTACTAACGCTCATTGCGCCCGCCCCTGTCCTATTCCCCCAGCTGAACAGCTACCAGCCGCCTACCCCCCGACCGGCGACAGTGGAGCCGCTGTCGAGGGTCCCAAGCGACGCTTCGGCCCCCTCGGAGTCCTTCACGTCAGACGAGGGTACATTTGTCTCCCCCATGACCCTGTCCGACGAACTGGAGCAGGAGGAGCGTGCGGGGGAGGCGCAACACGCCACCCCGCCGAAGCCTTCGACGAACGTTGAGCCTACCCCGCACGCTGTGCAAAAGCCGCCCGCACCTGTCACTGGTGTCACGCTTTTGCCTCCGACCGCGGCGGTACCGACCTTGCCGCAAACTCCTGTTCCACCGGCGAACGCAGGAACCGCGATGAAAGTCAGCATCTCGACATCGGAGACGCCTCCGACAACGTTATCGATGCCGCCCTCCATTCCGGAGCACTTCCACTTCCTCGTGCAAATCTTGGAGCAGTCACGCCTCGCCGGCACCGAAAAGCCGCTCAGGTCGTGGGCAGGCATACGAATCAAGCCGGGGACGTACAAGCAGGCTGGCGTGTCGGCTTTCAAGCAATATTCCCTCGCTGCTGAGAAAGCGGGGCTAGTCATCCTCGGGGGTACACAGGCGAGCGCGTGGATCTCCCTCAGCCCAATCTGGCACGGCAAAGTACCACCCGCCAAGTCGTCGTGAAACGCTAGGCGTGGAAGGCCCCGCGCTGGCTACGGGGTAGGTTGTCCTGAGAACCAGCTGCGGACTTGTGTGCTCCTCTGGAGCTGGAGGACAGAGAAGGTGGTAAATCCTGTTGTTGTATCTTATGTATGATTATTGATGGTCTTGGTATTCCGAATTTCCTGACGTCAGCACCGGCCTCGAGACGGTCTAAACTGCATAATTATTAACAGCTTCGACGGCTGTGGGGATATTGCTGAGTGGACGCATCGGGCAAGTCGTCCGCGGTGGTGTGGTGAGATATGTCTGATGGCCTCTGGGGATCCACTGACAGGGTGCCCAATTGACTTTGTGGATAGAGCTTCCTCGATCTCGCGCCGCGGGGCGGCCGACGCGGAACGGTATGGGCCCGCACCGGGCGATGCGTGCACGCGGCGCGCTGTCGGACGCTGTCGGACGCGCGTGCGGACGGGCCCGAGGGGCGGGCAGACTGGTGAGGTGCCTGGCATCGGGCTGGCTGCTGGCAGATGCGGTGGAATCAGACGGGCTGCTGCGGGCGACGTGAGCGACGTTGACGGCTCGGCGTCGGATATGGCTGGCAGGGTGCGCCGCGGACGAGGGCGGTGGGGCCGATAGCGATGGCCGGGCCCAGGCGTCGGGGGCGGGGGCGTCGCAGGCCGTCGGGTCGGGCGGGAGGGGGAAGAGGCGCCCGAGGAACGGTTGGCGCGGAGACGTGATGGTCGACGGGCGTCTGTGGGGCAGTGGCACTGTCGAACAACAGGAGATGCCAAACCGGGAAGTGGGATGTTATGGGTGGTCGTCCATTGGCAGTCGTCTGCACCGCGCAGGCTTGGCTCGTCCATCAGTGACAATTCATCCAGACAAGGTGCGTCGCGAGCTCGCGCCAACCATTTGTCACATTTCCGACTCTGCGAACCTCCGTTCTCACGCGCTCCTCCAGGACATCTCCCCATGCGCATTCGGGGCGATCTCGTTCGTCTGGAAACAGCCGGCCACCCATGCAGCCCTGCCCCGCTTCTCTCCCTTTGGACCCGCCGTTTGACAGTAGCAGATCCAGTGCGCATGGCCCTTGTGCGCAGATCCGCCCACCATCTCGTAATCCATAGATGTCCCACCTCCGTGAGCACGGAAAAGATATAAGCTCCGCCTCCTCTCTTGTTCCGACCTCTATCCCCTGTCCCCCCCTTCCCCGCAGCCATGCTCGCAGCCGTCAAGAAGACCTGCAAGCGCATTGTTGGCGCCTCTGATGACGAAGTCCCTGTCGTCACCCCCCGGGATTGGGCCCAAGGGGTCGCCCAGAACCCATTCCAACGTGTTCGTCGTCGCCCAGATTTATTGTCGTGACTACCAGTGCTCACTCTCTTTCGTGCAGTCCGTGGACTATATCGCTGGGCTTTTTCCTATCTTCGGTTGGATTGCCCGCTACAGTACGTCGTGTTTACCGCTCTCTATCCTTTCGGCCTCTTCGGACCGTGTCTAATTTCATACTACCAGATGTTGGATGGTTGAGCGGGGATGTGATCGCTGGACTCACTGTCGGTATCGTCGGTGTGCCCCAGAGTATGTCGTACGCACAGGTACGTCCTCTACGGAACCTCATGGCCGTTGATCCCGGGTGCTGATGCGATGCGCCAGATCGCCACACTCGATCCTCAGTACGGCCTTTACTCCTCCTTCGTCGGAGTTCTCGTATACTGTGTAAGTGACGTTATCTCTTTCGTAACGGCTCGGGCGACAAAGTTCGCTTCTCTTCTCCCGCTGGCCGCTCATACCCCGCATTCTCTCCCCAGTTCTTTGCTACATCGAAGGATGTCTCAATCGGTCCCGTCGCTGTCATGTCTCTCACGGTTGCCCAAATCATCAAGCACGTTACGGAAGCACACCCCGACGAGTGGTCACATCCTCAGATCGCGACCACCGTCGCTTTCATTTGTGGTTTCATCGTCCTCGGCATCGGTCTTCTTCGACTCGGCTGGCTCGTCGAGTTCATTCCCGCACCGGCGGTCAGTGGCTTCATGACGGGATCCGCGCTCAGTATCGTCTCCGGCCAGGTTCCTGGCCTTCTGGGCCTTAGCGGTTTTGAGTGAGTACCTTCTAACGTGTCTATTTAAAAACGGATCTGATCCATTTTTGTGCAGTACTCGCGCGGCAACGTACAAAGTTATCATCAACTCGCTCAAGCATCTCCCAGGCACGAAACTCGATGCCGCTTTTGGTATCGTCGGCTTGGTATCCTTGTACATCATTCGCTGGACCTGCGAACGTCTTTCTAAACGTTATCCGTCACGAGGTTGGTGGTTTATTCCATTGTTAGCTTCGCGCTGTTCATTAACCACGGTCCTTCAGCGCGCATGTTCTTTTTCATGTCTGTCTTCCGCAACGCCTTCGTCATCGTCGTCCTCACCATTGCGTCGTGGTTGTACGCTCGCCACCGCAAGGACGCTCACGGAAACTACCCTATCAAGATCTTGAAGGACGTGCCCCGAGGATTCCAGCACCTGGGGCCTCCCACCATCGATCCCAAACTCATCTCCGCACTGGCTTCTGAGCTCCCGGTTGCTACTATCATCCTTTTCCTGGAACACATTGCCATATCAAAATGTGGGTTGAGCGCGCCGCCTACCCCATTCTTACTAGCGAGCTAACTCCCCACATTTCACTTTAGCGTTTGGCCGTGTAAATGGATATAAGATCGATCCCAACCAGGAGCTCATCGCCATCGGCGTTACGAACACGATCGGAACGCTCTTCGGCGCATACCCTGCCACGGGCTCCTTCTCCCGCTCCGCCCTGCAGTCCAAGTCTGGTGTCCGTTCCCCCGCATCCGGTCTCTTCGCGGCGATCGTCGTCATCGTCGCCCTCTACGGTCTCACTCCGGCCTTCTTCTGGATCCCTAATGCTGCGCTGTCCGCGGTCATTATCCATGCCGTCGCGGATCTTGTCGCCTCCCCGCGTCAAGTCTATTCGTTCTGGCGCGTGTCCCCGATCGAGTTCGTCATCTGGGTCGCTGCGGTGTTCGTCACCGTCTTCGCGACGATCGAAGACGGCATCTACACCTCGATCGCCGCTTCGCTCGTTCTCCTCCTGGTGCGCGTCGCCCGTCCACGGGGCCACTTCCTTGGACGCGTTACGCTCCACAACACCAAGGAGCAGAGCTCGCGCGATGTCTACATCCCGATCAAGCCGAACAAGTTCCTCATGAACCCCCACGTGAAGGTCTACCCGCCCTCGCCTGGCGTCGTCGTGTACCGCTTCGAGGAAAGCTTCCTCTATCCGAACTCGTCTCTCGTCAACGATGCGATTGTCGACTATGTCAAGGAGTCGACGCGCCGCGGCCGCGACATGACCAGCGTCAGCGCGGGAGACCGGCCGTGGAATGACCCGGGGAAGAACAACGAGACAGAAGACGACAGCACGAAGCCCCTGCTGCATGCCGTTGTACTCGACTTCTCTGCCGTGTACGTCCCGCGCGTTCTCCTGCCTTCGGTCTTAGGTACTGACCTTATCTCTTTCGGATCTCGCAGATCCCACATGGACACAACAGGTGTGCAGGCGCTGATCGACACGCGCACGGAAGTCGAGCGGTGGGCGGATCGGCCCGTCGAGGTACGTCTGTCATGTGCGCGTCCTCCCATTCACGCGTGAAGGCTGACGCGCTCTGCCTTCACACAGTTCCACTTTGCGACCATTCTCTCGCCCTGGATTCGCCGCGCGCTCGTCGCGGGTGGCTTCGGTGTGGGCAAGGCCGACACGCACATTCACGAAGAGATCGCACCCGTCACGCGCTATCACGACCAGTATATCGCCGACCCCGAGCATACGGACCCGAAGGACATTGCGGAGATGCGCCGTAACGGCGAGGACATTGAAGCGATGGCGCAGGTCATGGAGGTCTCGGCGCGCTCCTCCACTGTGGGCACCCCATCGCCCCTGCCGACCGAGTCCGCGTTGATGATGCTTCCTGAGACGCCATTCTTCCACCTCGACCTCGCCGCCGCCGTCCGCGCGGCCGAAAAGGGCGCCGGAACTCGCTCGCCGTCTGTTGTCGAGAGCGACATCAAGGAATGAGCGGGTTCATTGTTAACTCGGTACCTGTGACCGAAGGATAGATCGGACTGTTTTGACTTCACGCTGTAGCAATGACACGCTTTGCACTCGCATTCAATAGAGCTGTTGTAGTTTTACGACCCCATGTACGCCCTTAATGGCTGTAATGTATATAACGGATCCCTGGACGTCGCCAGCGGAGCTGCGACATTTTCACGCGGAATGCATCATCGTTGAAAAATCTCATGCTTAGCGAGCTTTTCCATGGGGAAACTGGATTAGTGGGGAATGCATTATGAATGCTGCGTAATATCTACGCGTCGGCAGTAGTCCACACTTTAAGTGTGTCATCCTCGTCCTCTATAGCTGAAACGAGTTTGTCTAAGCTTTCTCCGGTCTCGTCATCCAGCTCCTCTAGTGGCTCTATAGGTGCGTACACCAACTCGCTGCTGATCAGCTCGCGACACACGCCCGGAGCGGCGAGTGCTGAGGTCAGTTTGTGCAGAGCCGGCTGTGGACACTTGAGCTAGACAAGACGTAAGCACGTTGCACGACGCGAAGGAAACATGTTACTCTTACCTCGACAGTACGACTGCCGTCTGCCATGTCTTCGGTTTCGAAGTCCTCCGCTTCCGCATCTAGCGCGACTTCAACGAGCTTTTCGAGACGCGCCTCAGCGTCTTCGCCCCCGTCAAGGGTAACTTTTACACGTCCTTCCCGTTTAAATAAGAACTTCACGTCTGCCATCCGGCCACTTGAGACGCCATGAGTTCTGAAGAGTTCTCGGAAATGATACAATCTCGGAACGTACCCATTGTCCTTGAGTGCCATTGCCAAGAATTTGTTGGTACGGTTTGGGTTATCTGTCAAGCATTCTCTTCAGACCGTCAGAACCTGGGGACAGTAAGCAATCTAAGATTGATACTTACACTATGATACCGACGGAACCGGGCCCCATCACTTCAAAGATGAGGTGCGTGTTGCCCTTGTCGTTCCCACCAGCAGCCTGTCGGACACGAACATATGTACGTCCCTCCGTCTCTGAGAATTCATGGGGACACACCTTCTTGAGCGCATTCTCAATGTTGTCCTTCGGTACTCCCGAGTCTTTTGCACGCCTCAACGCATTTGCCAAAGAAGTGTTCTGCTCTGGGTCGGTGCTGCCCCCTCCATCTGCGAAGCTCGCCGGTCAGCCGTGAGCTGTCAAGGAATGCCGGGATCGAGCATACTTCGCACAGCAAGGACAATTTCCTACAGAGACATAGAATAATCAGCATCGTCAATGGAAGATGTGGGCGATGGGTGCGTACCCTGTAAGCTCTGCTATAGAGCGCACCCCTTTGAATGTCATTGGCACCTTTGCGCTGCTTAATTTTTGACCACTAGATGACGCCTTTTCAGTACGCCATTACGAAGAGAAAAAAAGCACGGGGATTCTCACTTTATTGTGGCCCGAAAGTCGCGGGGGCACGGAATGAAAGGAGCGGATGCGCAGAGGACGAGCGAGTCGGATGAGATTCATGAAGTGAGAGCACAACGTCGGTGACGTCGTACCGCCCGAATTGGGCATGTGGACCCTAACCCATTCCCTTTCTCATACCGTTTGTTTCCCATAGCGGCATGTTTACCGCCGGTTTACCACGACCTCTTCGTCCCGCGATACCAGGCTCACGCAAAGGCATACGACAAGAATTGCCGGGGGAATCAATTGTACACTAAACGTTCCTACACATTATAGTTACAAGCAGTATTTCAAGATAGCATTGCGTATCGTAAGCATTGTGAGCGTCGTGCATGATTCAACAGCAATAAACAAGCGATTCAAACAGACCCACTCGAGCTCGCCTCCGAGACGTCCGCACGAGGAGCCCCCTTGAGGCTGGACGTCTCTGAACCTCCTCCGGCCTGTCTCCGAGCGAGTCCCGCCTCCGCCGCGCGGACTGCACTGGCTAGGTCGAAGTGGAAGAAGGGCGTGTCCTCGGACACAATGGGAGCGTCTTCCTCAATGCCATCGGCGTTCTCGAGTGACTCGATGTCAACCGTCTTCCTCGTCTCCACATCACTTCCAAACTGTGTACGACCTCCACGGTAAGGCACAACGGGCGCAATCTCAGTCGGCAGACGTCCCGTGGGCACGCCCGTCCCAAAGCCGCCGGCGACGAGCGCGCGTCGAATCCAGGGAGAAAGAATTGTCGCAAAGTGGAACTGTAAGGAATGCGTTATCAACATGTCGTTCAGAAGCATACATCGCGGGAGGGAAAATGGGATGGCATAGGAAGAATGATGCAGCAGAAGAGTTCGTCCGAGAGGATTCTCGGGGTGAAATAGACTAATAGAGAAAAGAGACACCTAAGGAAGGCAAGGAAGATAACGCACCTCAACAGGTCGGTCGGCCCATTTCTCCACTTCAGTGCGCGTGTCGATGAGGGACTGCACGCCAGTGGTGTCAATGTGCGAACTGATAAGGGTCGAGCGTGCATGCGTGGAGAGAAGATGGAGCATATGCATCATCAGCGTCAAGACCCTCGCGCATCATGGACGTTGATTAGACACTCACACTCCCGAAAAGTCGAGCACGATCGCGTGCAGGAGGGGCTTCGCGAGGTTCTCCGCACTCTCGTCATGGCCGGGTTTAGGTCCGGGATCATTCCACGGGCGGTCAGCCATCCGGACCTGGCTCATGTCTATTCCGCGCCGAGTGTGCACTTTGACGTGGTCGACGAGCGCGTCGTTAAGTAAGGACGTGTTCGGGTAAAGCACGCTCTCCTCGAACCGGTACACGAGGACGCCGGGGGCCGGCGGGACGACCTTCACTTGCGCGTGCGGGCCTTTGCGCTGCTTGATAGGCACGAAGACTTCGCGCGCCTCGGCCGAACCTGCGCTAGAACGAAGGGTGACCTTGCCCAAGAAATTGCCGCGTGGGTGTGCAATGCGGACGATGAGGAGGGCAAGGGACGCGCAGATGGAGGTGTAGATGCCGTTTTCGATCGAAGAGAAGACCGTGACAAGCACGGCGGCCACCCAGATGACGAACTCCAGGGGAGATACGCGCCAGAAGGAGTAGACTTGGCGGGGAGAAGCGACGAGGTCCGCGACCGCGTGGATGACAACGGCGGAGAGGCCCGCGCTTGGGATCCAGAAGAAGGCGGGTGTGAGGCCGTAGAGCGCGACAATGACGACAACCGCGGTGAGGATGCCCGCCGCGGGTGTGCGAACACCCGACTTGGACTTGAGAGCCGACCGAGAAAACGAACCCGTCGCCGGATAAGCACCAAAAACAGTGCCGACAGTGTTGGTCACACCGATTGCGATCAGCTCCTGGTTGGGGTTGATTTTGTAACCGTTGAGACGACCAAAAGCTGGATGAAGCGCATGGTCAGGGCCAGGAAGGTGAAGGAACGATTCGAACGAATGCGAACACTCACACTTGGAGATAGCAATGTGCTCAAGCAGCAGGATGATAGTCGCGACCGGGAGCTCGGGCGCAATCGCCGCGATGAGGTCAGGGTCGATGACTGGAGGCCCGACATGCTGGAAGCCTCGCGGGACGGTTTGCAAGATCTTGATCGGGTACTTGCCAGACGCGCTCTTCCTGTGTCTGCAGTAGAGCCATGACGCGATCGTCAAGACGATGATCACGAAGGCATTCCTGAACACCGAGAGGAAGAAGAAGAGCCGTTCTGCATTCCAGGTCAGTTGTCGAAGCGACGTTACACAGATTTGGATTGAACTCACTTCGGCGAGGGAAACGTTTGCCCAATGTGTCACATGTGAAGCGAATGAGGTATAAGCACACCAAGCCGGTGATTCCGAACGCGGCATCAAGCTTGGTCTTTGGCAGGAACTTGAGGCAGTTGATGATGACCTTGTACGTGGCTGCCCTCGTACTGTGCATAATGAGCCGACAATTCCGCAAGAACAAGCATGAAACACACGTACTCAAAACCCGATTCGCCCAGCAGTCCTGGGACTTGTCCAGCCACGATGTTAATGGCAGAGCCGGTCATGAACCCGCTCACGGCGGGTGCAGGAATGAGTTCCACGATCCAACCCAAGCGAAGAAGACCAATGGCAAGGACAATGAAACCGCAAATGAATGCGACAGTGGTAGCAATCTGGGGGCCGGACCATACGTCTGGATGGTGGGTGTTTACGTGATCGATGATCTTTGAGACCGTGAGCGACATCACCGCGACAGGGCCAATAGAGACATCCTTCGAAGTGGCGAAGAGCTGCGCACAGATGCTTTAGTCAATTAGGGCAACCGAATGACCGAGAGCTATAACTCACGCAGTAAATCATGACCCCTACAAACGCCGAGTACAAGCCATACTGCGTGGGAAGCGTAGCAATCTAACGGAACCACAAGCGTGAGATTAACCACACCTGCACAACGTACACACATACGTACTTGCGCATAGGACATGCTTTGCGGAACCACGACAATGCCGACAGTGAGGCCGGCAATAACATCGCCGTAGAGCCAACCCGTGTCTACTCAAGCCGTGAGACGGGCACATACACTCGGGCGCAAAGATTGAGGACTCACTATATCGGGAAATCCAACCAAAAATTGGGAAGACGCTTTCCGCATAACGCACGACCTATGACCGAGAGGTAAGAGGCCGTTGATGCTTACCGCGAAGGCCCACTTACATCTCTCCTCGGGCGGATGTCGAGGCGGTTGACCCAGTCTTGTACCGATACCACTGGAACCTCTTCCTCCGGCTGGCCTATGACACGCTTGCCAACGCTCTTGGCTTTGCGGTAGAGAGAAGCCATGGTGGGAGGGGCGGGTGGAGGAGGAGAGGCTTGAGAAAGACTGTCGCCCATGAGAAGCTTTTAAGGGAGCCTGAGGAGCGAACTGAGAGGACCCGATCCAGGAACAGATTTGGTGGTGAGCGCAGATGCCGCAATCCAACTAGAAGATGACAGAAGCCAATCCAATTAGATCCAAATTACGGAAGATGGGTCTAGTGATGTGGATGCGCGCGGAGAGACTGGGGAACTGGATGAAGGCGGTCGAAGACCTTTTCTGAGCTGGATGCCGCGTTGAGGACGGTCGGGGAAGAACGAAGGGTACGGTTGCAAGGGTTGCGTTCTATAGAACCTCGCTGCGCCAGCCACATTATTCATTTCAAGGCGGATGAAGTCAGCGAAGAGAAGGAAAACATCCTGCGCTCAGAAGCACGTCATCCCGTTTCCCGCTTGCGCAAGATCACGTGACCTGCCTAATCCGTCTTAACCGAGGAGTCCAGTAGGATCCCGACAGCCTAGTTGCAGCCAAGTGACACTCGCCCGGCAACACACATCCTAACTGACGATGGTCGCCTGCCGGACCCAGTGCGGTCCCTCGCACCGTCTTCCCCACGGCTGCTGCGCTCGCGCTTGAGCTCTTACGGTCAAAAGCCACACGCTTGGCGGGGTCGATGGTTGCGCCGTCCAAGAAGCGTCGAAATCGGCCGCGAACCGCGGTATAACAACGAGGTGTTGGCATGCATACGGCCCCTGTTCTTCGAAATCACAGTGCTTACGCCTCCTCGGATAGCGTTATGGTTAACCATCTACCGGGAAATACCATTGTACCAGCCTTACCTGGCTTGTGCCTGCTTGTGCCTCGCCCTCGTCTAGATTCGCACAGGCTGTGCCACTACTTTCGACATCTGGCACATAGAAGGCGCAGATCGTGCGTAGATCGCTCTGACCGGTCGCTCGAATTGGCGAAGCATAAGAGCGCGATGCAGGTGGTATTCGCCGTGCTCTCTTCTGGTATGGCGACCCTAAAGCTTGTATGATTTTCAGGCGCTATGGCTGCCCCACGCCTCAAATTTTGTGTTGCCCGTGAGGCCTAGGCGCGGCCAGGAAGGCGAACGTTGTCCACTTCTGGTTCCTCAACATGCCTGGACACGAGAGGTGGTATGCAGGATCGCGCTCAGCGACAGACGTCATAGCGTTCTGCAACGTTGAGGCCTTATCTTGGGATAAGTGAGCCGATTGCCTGTAAGGATCCGCTGCTCAAGCGCTCACCCCCAGTGAAAACGCCCCCCTGTCGGCTATGCTGGGGACGACTGACGCCGTCTGGCCTACGGGAGTAGACGGCGCTCGCTGCTAGCAGAAAAAACTATACTCGGATAAATTTGATGTGCTCCCCATGGCCGCAGGTAGTCGGCGCGTAGCCAGGACACAGACCGACGATGTCAGTCGATACGAGCAGACCCTTCCGAAGTGTATATAATCTATTTTCGCATGCTGGCATCTGCTGTATACGGCTCCGCAAGCTTCCATTCAATCTGCTTCCATCGTCTCGCTGCGACCTAACAGACTCATTGCAACACATAGATGATAGCACTCGATACGAACATGTAATTCCTCGTGACTTGTCTACGGAACTACGCGAGAGCTACGCAATAACAGACCCGACTCGGGATAAAGCGCACTCGGCGCTGTACCACACGGGCTGGCTTCTACGAGACCGCCTTCGCCTTCCCTGCCCTCTTAGCCTCCGCGTTCTGGGCCATCTGTAACGATGACTACGTGAGAATGGTTCCGGACTAGGACATCCGTGTGTTATACACACCTTCTGCTTGCGCCGAATAGAGACGTCCGCCTTGAGTTTCTACGGGATTGATTCCAGTTAGCGAATGTCCGAAGAAGATTCACAAGTGTAAGACATACCTTGAACTCATCAGAATCTGGGTTCGACATCAGTTCATCAAACATCTCGTCGCACTCCCCTACGGTTATGTTGTGGTTGATCTCGATTTGCTGTTCGTAGAAGACATTGCTAGTATGCGCACAACAACTCGGAGTGAGATTAACGATGACAAATACGAAATAAGATGAAGTACTCACATGTCCGTGACGATTCCCGGTCGGTGGACATTGCGCACAAGCTCCGATGGCTCGTGTTTACCAGTCCCGGGCCTCCGGCGCGAGGATGTAGTCTTCTTGCTGGCAGTCGGTGGGATGACCGTCGACAGCTGTGGCGGGGCCCCAGCCGCTGTACTACCACCGCCTGACGGACCCGCCAGGGCCGGCCCCGAAGACGCCGTAGACGAGGAGTCATGGGCCCTACGAAGCCCAGTTCGGCGAATCGGAGCACTTGGGCTGGTGTGCGCATGTGTTCGAATAGCAGTGAGAAATATTAACTCGAATCGATAAGCAGAATGAGACTTACAAGGGGTTCGTCACCACAGCAGCATGCACCAGTTGGCCGCCGGCCACGTCAGAGGACACTGCTGGACTATTCGGAGTTGCAATAGACGCCTCCGCGGGGGTGGCAGCAACCTCCGCAGCGGCAGCAGCAGGCCCTGCAGCATCATTGGTGGCGGATGCAGTGTTCAGGTCAGTGAAGTTGGCAATACCCGAAGACGTGGGCATGGGATTGACGGTCTCTGTTCCGGGTACAGCGGGCACGTCGCCGGTATCAGCTGTGTTGGACGAGCCAGCGTCGGATGCCGAATCGGACATAGACAGCATGGCGCCAACTCGAACATCTGATACGGGTGAGTTCCGAGTCGAGTTGTGCATGGCAGTCCAGGATACAAGTGCGGTGGTGGACGACGTTGATGCGATTTCTACAGTGGACATGCCCACACTGGCATGGCCCGAAGTGTTGTCATTGATGGTCTGCGGCGGCGACACGGGGGAAGGCGACACTGTTGTGGCGCACCCAGTGGCCGCAGTGTCTGACTCGGAAGACGGTGGCTGCGCCCCAGCCTGGGCCAGCTCATGCGAGTTTGACAGGTCTGGAAGGTCGACGTCAATGTGACACCTAGGGAGACGTTGAATTGGCTTCGTGCTTACTAGACGTCGCCGTGATCGCCGTCACAGTGCTACTGGGGGCAGCCTCCAACGGGTCCACAACAGCACTCGATGACTCGGACTTAGCGGACTCGGATGCGGGCGATACAGCAGGAACCGTGTTCCGGCTCCGCTTTGCGGGGTTGTTCGAGTGATACCAGTCATCTGTACTGTCGTCAGCCTGTCGTTTGATGGGCACTGTAGTTGGTGGCAGCTCGGTGGTCGCGGTGGCGGTCGCTAGCGCCGGCGGGCTCGAGTTTGCACCTTCGCTAGCCGTGTCCGGTTCTAACTTGATCATCTCGATGTCGAGGCCAGATGCGCCGTGGTTACGATAGAACGTCGGGTATAGCTGAGAAAGCAGGTGCTCCGCCTTCCACATGCCATCGGAGCAATAGCCGGCCGACGGATACTGATGAACGATATGGCCTACAAAATACGCCCGTACTTCGAAGGGTAGCTGAGACGCAGTCGGCGCAAGCTGCCCACTCCAACGAACGGATGCTAGGAGCGAATTACCTAACTGGCGAATGCCAGATGCCTCAAGACCAGAGATTGGACGGGCGTAGTCTTCGCCGTCCTCAAAGTCTTCTAGGTACAGCTGAGCTTTATTTACCTCCTCGTTTGGAACGCCTACGAGGCGAGGTGCGGGCTGGAGATCTGCATATCCGTTCCGGTTGCGAGTTGTCCACTGGTTCTTGTACCAGTAGTGAAATTGAACACCATCGGGGCGGCGAGGCGGCTTAGGAAGCGTCATTCCGAGCCCCAACGTGATGCGAGAATTTGCCCATGACGCAACGCCAAAAGGCAGACTCGGACCAGTTGTCGGAGTTGAGGGAGCTGGGGTTGCAGGCCCCCCCATGTCAGCAGGAGAGTGGACGAGAGAAAGGAGCTGAGGAAGGGCTGATAACAACTCTTTGTTGTGCTGCCTAGCATGCACCATCGTCGGATGAGGTAGAGAATACGCATGAGAGCTGCAAGACGTACCTGTGCGCCGCATTCTCCACTCGCAGACTCGAGACCTCGTCTCGCAAGCGCATAAAAGCCAGGTTTCCAGCAGATATCAACTGGGTATCATCGGCACTGGACAGAAACATATTCTGGAGCTCGCGGGAGCCAAAACCGGAGGGCATAAGCTAGAAAGCAAGTCAACGACGTGTATTGAATGCTTCTCGAGCGCAAGAGAGAATACATACGTGAGACATATGTGCTTGGGGACGGCGTACTCCTGTCATCGATGTAGAGAGCTGTCTTGAGGGAGTGTTGTCCAACCCGGGAGAGAAAAACGTGTCCGACGTAGGGAACGAGGTGGCGGGATTACCGTGCATGGGTGTCGTTACAGGAACATCATTAGTGAAGAGATTACTATGTGCATTAAGATCAGACCAGGCGGAGGGTGTAGAGTGTGAGCCGTGTGGCGACGACATGAAAGGACTGTGGGAGTGGGTAGGAATAGAGTAGAAGATGGTGGGGTGAGAGCACGAACTGTCGTCCGTTTGGTGTCCGTCTTGCGCTGGCAAAACAAGCGCTCGTTGGGCTCATGCACGCTGCGAGGCTCGTGGCGGGCCGACAACCCGAGTCTGCGCCAGTTCTCGTTGTGCACACGGCGAACGACTGTTTTCCATCTAATATAGCTTGATCATGTTAGCTCTCTCCCTCCTCGTCTTCCTCCCTATAGTAACTATGATCTCCTCCTAGCTTCTCCATCACAAACATAGGTGTACTATCATATCCAAGAACATGGGGAAGAGGAGGATGTGGAACCATCGCGATGCACTGAAGAATGTCTGTGATATAAACAACTGTAAGAGCGTCATCACCTCTGTGATGGCACACATGTACAGTCCCCGAGGACCACTCTAGAATGTCTGGGTGAGCTGGACTGTACTCTGAAATGAGTGCTAATGCTCGCCGAGGTTGGATAGGCTCGCCACCGTCATGGTTAGGCGGTGCAGGAAGCTCGAAATAGAATTGAACTTCTCCGTATATAGTTTCCCCCCGGATATTCTTGACCTATGTGCATGCCCCCATCAGTTGACATGCAGATCAGCTTTGTGGTCCCAAAAGCGCGTACCTTGATATTCCGTGCTATGCGTGAACGCGACGCAGGTACCTCTCTCCAGGCACTGCGACAGACACTTCCGTTCGGAAGCCTGACACGACCCCATCGTCGAACTTTGCCTGGCGCTGCCCTGCTTTGTGGCTCGTCTACATTGATATCTCCAGTGTCTTCTAAGAACCTGAGAATGGCATTTGCTTCACATGGTCTAATGGGACGGGCACGATCTTCGCGTGGGTGAAGAAGAGTGAAGCCATCACCAAGGTCGCGGTGAGGCATCCAGGGAGAAGACGAAGAGGATAAGGAACTATCGAAATCGGAAAAAATAGCCTTCAATCCGTTAATCTGGGCGCGCCGGAGGCCGCGCTGGGCAAGGTTCGCAAATGGGTTTGATGGCTGTCGTATTTCGCCACCGAGGTCCCCAATGTGGCGCTCAATGGGAAATTGCGAGGTACAAATGAGAGAGCCGATGCGGAAGGTTTCGTGGGCAGAATGGAGGATGGCGTGCATGCACTGAGGAAGGAAGTGCATGCGTGAGACCTTGCGTTGAACATAGAGTGTTTCGAATTCGAAGACAAAATCCGCAAGGTTGATATGAGCGTTAGCGCGTTCATGTAGATCTGTGCTCTTCCTGTAGACAATGCGGACAGCCGCAACAAGCTTGCAAAAATTCTTCCAATACTCGATTGGAAGGACTCTAAAGAGCATCGCAGGTGCGAGCCCATAAATCCAATTGAGAAACTCCCAGCATTTATACCCGCTCGAGATCTTCTCAGCCGGGTTCCGTGGTGTCCGATCGAAAGACCCCGGTAGAAACCTCGCCGCATTTGCAACATCAGCCCCATGCTGGGTCCATACTTCGTCAGTGAGGCATACCCAATCCCAGAGGGCCTTGCTGTCCCCACGATCGCAGCTGAGCGTTCCGCGCCAGAGTTTCACGAGAAGATCGGTAATGTTGAGACCAAAGAGATGCATGATGTCACCAGGGAAGAGACCGGGGATAGAAAGACGATGATGGGGTGAGAGTCCAAGAAATATACTCGGTTTGGAGAGACCTGTCTGGAGCCGACGTGCTTCATACACTCTCTGCGTGTCCGCTGCCTGGAGATGGCGCACTGCTTCCTCATACTCCTCGGGGGTTCCATAGGGTAGCTCGGAAGGCTCATGGTCGTCACAGTTACAGCCCTCTTCGTTGTAATCGTCCGGTTTAAGGCAGACCGAATAATAGTGCGATCCGCGAGGCTTTCGTCGGCCGCTTCGGCGACAGCCAAGCCGACATCCGAACTTTCCATGATGTCCGACATATCCAGTCAGATCGGGTGCGCCAACAGCATCTGTTTCAACGAGGAAAAGAAATGGTCGTGATGTGAATGTGGTGTTGTGTAAGGCATCCCAGATGCACAGGCCTTCGTTCTGAAGCGCTGCGAGGTGGTGCAACCCAGGAAATAGGAAAGACTCCATATTCTTGGGCTTGTTTGGACCGGGGATCACTGCCCCTGGGAGGACATACTTCTTCTTGTAGCGCTTATCCGGCGCAACGTCAACGAGGAGCCAGATATAGATCCAGCAGTTTGATGCCTTGTGTTCGTAGAGTTGAGCGCCATCCATCGAGAGAATGAGGACAACGTCATTGGGTCCGATGCGTCCGCTGCGAACCCCGGAGTGGAAGTCGAACCCTTCGTAGATATCGGTAATCTTGTTGACTTGTCCGGAGGCTCGGACCTCGTCGAGAATGGGCCCCATTCGTGATGCTCGATAGTGCATATCAGCAGCAGACTCGGGCGATCGATAACGCGCTTGAATCTGTGGGCCAGGCGGATATGTGTTGTATTGCAAACGGGGCGTAGCTGACTCGGACTCGAACCGCGGTTCAGTGCAGTACATACATTGGGTCATGTGCACATATGGTCCAGTATACGCCATCATCAGCAATTAATTCGCTCTACTTGTGTGATCTTATACGCGTCTTGTATGATCTATTTTGTTGAAACATCTTCTGAAATCGACCTTTTTCATCTTGTGGCGTATCTGAATACCTGAGGTTGTCTAAGTCATCTGAAAAATACTGTATCAGAGAACATCAGAGAACAGATAGAGTGTCAGCGAAGACATAAGTCCAAGCCCTCAAATGGAATTAGGAGGTAGTTAGACAGATCAGGACTTTACAGAGCCCAGCCAGATGAATTTATGTCACGAAGTCGTCAAAGTGTGCTCATATATATCAGGTGCTATCACAGTGTTCGGCGTAAACAGGCTAGCACAGGCCAACTCAGGACTGTACATGTTGCTCAGACGGTACATACTATATACGTTAGGCCCAAGACTTAGAGCAATCAGACACTCATACAGCGTAAGGCGTGCCTTATAGCAGCTTGACATACTAAGACTGTTACATGTAAACCAGCAACGAACTAGTCGAACATAGGGGGCAATCTAAGTAAAAGCCGAGTCGGAAGCTCTGGCCCACAAGCTTCTACTCAAACGGTTTCTAGCACCGTAACGCCATGACCTCGTTTTCAACCGCCACCGCATCCATGGCCCCTGTTGGGACACAAGCGAGCGATCAGATCGAAACGGATGTTGCGCCCTATGCTCATCCTGGAGGGAACGTACTTGAGTCGTTGCAGCAGTGCAGGGTAAATGGGGAATCGCAGACCTTCGAGCACGAACGCGGAAGACGTGTATACACGGCCCATCTTGTCTGGTAACGAGAACTCCATACGACGATCCAAACGACCAGGGCGGAGGAGCGCAAGGTCAAGCGTATCCGGACTGTAGAAATGGCGTCAGCAACGGGACAGGCCATGGTGGATCTTGTTCGCAACTTACCGGTTAGTGACCATCATCGCCTTGATATTCCCTCGAAGGTCGGAACCGCGAGAAGTTGTCGCGCGGGTCGCGTTCGGCGATGACGCGCAGGGCGAGCACTGCGTCGATGATAAGACGCGTCATAGGCGCAAAGACATCCTGAAGCTCCGATATTGAAACGGCCACAAGCATCCTGCGGGATCGCTGACAGTCAACATCATACCGCGCAGAGGAAAGGCCAGCGCACCTCCCGCCCTGGACGTGGGCCATACCGTCGGCTTGATCCCAGCTGGACTGCTGGATCTGCTTGGACACACGAGACTGCCTTCGTCTGCGAGGAGAGCGCCGCCGCGGCGAATTCGATCGCGCTCGCAGTGCCGCTTTCTAGGCTCGAGCTGCACGAGTCGCCGAAAGGCATGTATAGGCCGCTCGCCTGGCCGCCGCCCCTGGGAAAGCCGGAGAGGACGCCGCAGAGGCTCATCCACCTGGAGAGGTTGAATGTCCCGAGGGTCGCGCCGGCGGCGCGGAGTCGTGCGGAGACGCGCGCGTCACACGGCACAGTAAGTATAGGCATGGAGATCAAGAAGAGAGGCACTCACCGCCTCTCGCACGAGTTGCAATGCGGTCCCTGAGGATGATCAAGATGCCCTTTAGGGATTGTGCGAGCCTTTCGTCTTGCATTCGAGGTCAAGCTCGGCAGCCTGCTCAAGCGTGTCTGGCGAGTCGGGGAGGGCGACATTGGGGATATCGATCGCGTGGGCAGGGGATAGAGACGAGGCGAGGACGGATGGCGGCGTGACGTCGCCGACGACAGAGGGTACTGGTAGACATCGACGAGTAAGCAGTCGGCGCATAACCCGTGAGCGATCTTGGCCGCATGCCGGAGCTCGCGAACGAGGGTCAGATCAGGGAGTTCTTCGGGAACGCGAAGGATAGGGTACCCACCGTGGCTCCCAATCATGGGCTAGAGATGACGTATCCTCCGGTATCACTTATCCAACAAACGTCCTAGGGCGCATGTTGAAGATGTGCCGGGTCGAGTTCGTCTCAATCATGACAGGTAGCGTCGGGCCTTGAAGGTTGACTCCATCGATACGATGCCTACACGGCGCAAACACGCATGCAAAAAATGCCACCGTAAGTCGATCAGACAGCTGTCAATCCGACATATGCATAAAGGATCGGACGTACCTCAACAAGATTCAGGACCCACTCGTAGCTCAGAGACTGACGCTCCGTATAGACCCGGGAACTAAACGTCCGCCCTGATATCTACCGTCAGTTAGAGGAACCATATCCCACCCCGATAAGAGCAAGCATCAGCGCGACGAGTGAGATTACCGTCAGTAGTAGCGAGGGTCGCGGGGCCCATTTCACGCGCGTCCCTAGCAGTTCTGCCTCGAGCAGCGGTGCGGCCGCTGTCATCCGTTCCAACGCTGTGTCCGCTGGACCGGTGGCGACGAGCGACTGGTAAAGACCATTTCAAGGGTTGATTGAGCCGGGCGATAGAGGGGAGGATGACGGGCGATGTATGTGAGCGGCGGGAGGAGACTGCGATCTTCGTATGGCCGTGGCAGCGTTGGTCGTACTCGTAGCCGTTTCGAAAAGCAAGGAGACGAGCGCTTGTAGCGCCCCTCTCAAACTCTCTTCATCGCCGCACTGCTAGACACCACAGGCCTGGAAATCAACATGGGTAAGTGATTTCTTCCGCACTAGCGGCGTCTGGGTGCTCAGGCGTACACAGAGAGCCGCAAGGGAATCAACACTTACGCCTCTGGGAGAATCTCCAAGCGCGGCGGCGCTCAGCCGCTCGATCCTACCCAAGAGTGCTTCTGGTTTGTGTTCTATTGCCTCCTGCCGAGGCTGCGCCTCATTCGGATGCCCGAGGACTCCAGTACGTCTGCCATTCGCAATTCTGCACGCGATGCTGACCGTTCTATAGCCCCTTTCAGGGAGTACGAACGCCCGAGGTGTAGCAAGAGAGGTAAGAGTTTCGTTAGCTCTCGCACATATAGCGTACAAACCGGTGTATAGACATAGTAGAAAACGAACGTCTCGCCGCCATGCGGGCGTTTTCTGGAGACTCGAACAAGGGGCCCGGTTCGAGCGTTGAGGGACCGACCGGTACGAAGGAACGTAGGGAACGCGTGTAAATCTGATTGAATAGCTACTGCGACGTAGCGAGTGGGTCGTTGACGGACAAGATGTGGCGCCTCGAGCTTGGCTGCGGACGCCCTGCGTTCCATAGCGTGCTTGCTTGATTAGGGGCTTCTTCAGGCCATGTGAGATAACGTTTGCCTATGATCTACGATCTTAGATCTCTGCGTGCACGTGCCCCTTCCGTGCTGTGACCTAATCGGCATCTGCTACGGCGTTCAATCGAGTGAGCAACGGACAGGTACGTTTAGACAACTCACTATTCCCGCACCACATTTCTTGGATTCCAGCTTAGTAGGGAGCGAGCGCCGAGTCGCGCAAGTCAACACGGCGGGGAGTGATGCGCATATTCATGATACACTGGTGATGTAACGCCGGACGAATCAACATTGCTTCGAGCGTTGGATTGAGGCAGCGCGGAGGGTGGGATGAAAACGGCGAGCCTTGAATGGAAACGAGGGTGTGGGATCTCCGGGAGCGCAGCGCGGCTCAATGCTGAGGAGAAGGTCGAGGTACGCGCGGATCCAAAGCAGTCATTGGAACCGTTGGCGTGAGGGGGCTTGTACGGGGCGTTCGGCGCGAACTTCATGTCCACGAGAGAAAGCGCGGTGTGTAACGTACGCATGCGCACGACATTCATACAGACACCGTTATCAATGCGTTCCCAAGTCGTATGACGGACGATGATGTCGAGGCCTCGGAGGTTCCTACGGGCGTTGTGGAAGACGCTTGGGGCGTCTTCGCCTGCTTTGACAGGTCTGCCTGCGCAGCGTTCTGGTCTGAAGGACCGGACGGGTGCGAGGACCTGGGAGTGGCGTTCGCTGCGGGGGTGTAGCCACCACCGCTGGGCCCTGGCGTCGCTCCCACCATGCCGTTGAGATCGTCTGGATGACATGACGGTCCCGGGGTTAAGACCGCCGGTTTCCCCGTCGGAACTTGATCGCCCATGCCGCCAGAGCGTCTGAGCAGAGGATGTCAGCGCAATCGACAACAACCAGTGCAATCCATCATAACGCACCGACAGGACCCGAATGGTTCTTCACAGAGTACTGGATAAGCTCCGTCATCTGAGCCACACTCTCCGCAAGCTGTTGGGTACGAGCCACATCAACGTATTGCACGTAAATCACGCATCGAAGGATATTACTCACCTCCAGACACCGCATAGTCGCTTGAGGAATCCCGAAAGCCTCAATGGGCTCTGCGGGAATGCTGGCATGCTCGATACGGTAGCGGGGGGCTCCTCCACACGGGTGGGATCCTGCTCGCCACCAGCACCGTTCGCAGCTGCGGCACCGTTAGGCGACGGCGCGATCCGCGGTGACTCCGGTATTCGCTCGCTCCGGATCATGTCGTACCCCAGGTACCTGTCGTGATAGAAAGCGTCGAACTGCAGACGATCCACTTTCAGTGTGTAATCGAGAGCAGCCCCCGTGGCGTGGGCGAGTTCGGCGTCTGGTTGGGCGTGACGACGACCTCTGCGGAAAATGGCCCCCGGAGCGTTATGCTGCACCCATTTGTATGGCGGAATGTCCATGAAGAGACGGGGCACTCGATCAGCGCGTGCTCCTAGCTAATAGGGCGTTCGCGAGCGTCGTCTATGGTGATCGTCTGGGCTTTGACACCGGATTGACTCGTGACCAAGAACCGCGAGAAGATGGGGAATCCGACCTCTGTGTTCAATATTCAATGACGCCTCTAGGGGGTCTAAGAGAATTGTCCGTACCAAACGGTTTGGCTTCAATATGTAGGCTATCCTTCCATAGCGTGAGCTTCATCGTCGCCCTCTCCGTGAAGAATTGGTTGGCGATGTCCGTCCAATACTTCTGGGTCAATCGCTGAGCGACAAGCAATCCGTTCAGTTACGTGAATCCCGCAAGTAGACAACGACGGCTCACCTCCGTGCCGTCAGCAGCCAGATATCCACCCAGCTGCAACATCCGCATCGTTCCCTGCCCCAGGCCGACTGGACTTAGCCTGCGAGACATGTTCTCGTCAGCGAGCGAAGCAGAAAATGAACAATTTACGCTACCTTAAGGTAGAAACGATTTGAGGAATGGTCGATTGAGTTTGTGGCGCCCGATGAGGAGGGTGTTCGGGTGCCGGGCCCGGCTGAGTCGTTGGAGGCGCGCTGCTCGGAGGGGCCACCGCGGCGCCTGGAGGAGGCGGCGCGCCAGGTTGGGCGGCCATCGCGGTTAGCGGCCGAGGTGGAATTTGCGCTGGGGCTGGCGGCGCACTGAAAGGGGGTTGTGTGGGAGGGTGTGAGGGCTCCGGGGGACTCTGGCCTAGGCCGGCTGTCGGTACCCTGGGTGGGAGCATGCCGCCCGCATTCTGGGGGGAAGAGACGTGGGCGGTACCCTTGGCGTGCGAGAAGCGGGGGACTGACGGTGGGCCAGTTGTGAATGTGGACGCGGGAGTGATCCGGGGACCGGTTGCATCGAATTGGGATGCTGGTGGGGTTGGCGAGGGGATTGTTGGGGTGGGTGGGGGGTCTGAGTGAGGGAAGACTGGGATTGAGGCATCGGGAAGTTGTTGTGAGGGGCGTTATGAGACGGTGGTCGGGGAGGTGCGGAGCCTGGTGGTTGCGCCCACTCTGAACCGGTAGTCATATGTTCCAAGGCTTGTGCAGGAGTCATTAGGCCTTGAGGTGGGGGTCTAGAGGCATTCAGCTGTGCGTTACCTCGCTGGGGCATCTCTTGACCGGGATTCAGGGGGGTCGATGAGGGTGCATGATAACGTACCCATGCCCTGAGTTAGCCCATCTCTGACCCATTCGCTTCAAAGACCCGCATATAGATCCAGCACCAGCCACGGAGAGGCGCACTTTGGACGATTGGGATATACTGTAGAAGCCTCAACTTCGCCCCTGCAAAAAAACCGAGGTGAGGGGGGAGACTGGGCGCATACCGATCCTAAAGCATCCATGGGGACAATTTGCCTCACCGTTGTTGTAGAGATATCCTTGCCTTGGCCACTCCGTTATATCCTGGTGCCCCGTCAACAGCATGCCTCACTCGATCAAACGCAACACTCACCGATAAGCCCAAGCTAAAGCCCAGCAGCGCCATTCTCACAATCTGGTGTAATCATGGGTATCATGGTGCTTGAACGTGCAACGTAGCGAGCTGAGGCCTATATAGCGAATGCGACGCTTCTAGGAAGGGTGGAATGGGAGGCTGGTAGGTGGTGGTAGCGGGGGAAGACTCTAGCCGCCAAGGGGCGGCGCGGCGGCGGTGGCGCGCCTAAGACACTACAACGCGCTCATAGGCTTCGAATTCGAGTCCGAGTCAAAGGATTGGGCGAGAGAAATGTGACGCTTCGGATCATTACGGCTTCACGTTACATTACAACAAAATGAGACAGAGGCTAGCTTGTACAACGTACTACTCGGTAAACTAAGAGGAGGAAGGGAGGGGATGGAGTAGTTCGAACGCGTGATGATCTATGAATTTATTGACGAAAAACATCTTGTACGTATCAAGAGACTCGTAGCTGCGCATTTTTTCCGGAACCTCTAGGTTGGTATTAACCCCAGAGAGATGAGCAGCGCGAATTATTTCGCTGATGTTAATGACGGTGATGAACGGAATGTGGTCCGAGCCTTCCGCTCCATCGGGGTCCGGAAGACGGCCCGGACACACAACCCACATACCGGTGTCCTCGTCGGGGGTGTCGGCGGTCCTCCAGAACCAGTGCACGGCCGCACATTGGTGCACCTTGCCCTCGTGCTTGAATGAAAAAAACAAACGTACACGACCGACGTTCATCCCGAGGAGCCCGTGAACGGATGGGTCCCGGGAAACGAAGATACAATCCCAGCGAGGAGCACCGTTTCGCCAGATAGGAGTGGCGCGTATATACTCCTTGCGCATACCGCCAACCCCGGACGGGTCACTGGGTGCATAGAATGTGGCAGAGGCGGAGAAGAAAACCGAAAGGGACGAGTCGAACTTGGGGCAGAGTTCCGCAGCCTGGTAGAGTGCTTCGTCGCTAAAGCGATCGATGTCGGGCGTACGAGCGCGGAACAGATATCGGCGGATGAGCATGTGCAGATTAGGGACGCCAAACTGTGGCCCTAGTTCATTGGCAGAGGTAGGTAGATAACGCTCTGTAGCAAAGGGTCAGAATCCAATGCCTCGAAATGCGGATAGTAGAGAGAAGCCTTACGTCTGGTCCGCGCCATCTCAACGTACCCACGGGTTCTCGGTCCTTCCACAGCGCCGTCGTCGTCCCTTCCTAGGGGCCGAGGAGCGGGTGCGTTGGGCGCAGAGGACTTTCCCTTGGACTTGGGCTTTCTGCCACGCCGTTTTGGCTCAGGAACTCCTGCAAGGGCAAAATTCTCGTAAGAAGGGAGAATGGACGGATATACGCAACGGAGTACATACCCAGCTTGCTTCTCAGTGACGCGAGATAATTCCCGCCCAGCATGCCTCGCTCCGTGAAATCAGCTTGCGCGGCGGAAAGCTTGTCAAGCCGCTGATTGGTTAGAAGCATTTGACCGAGGGCTTCGTAACGATTTGAGCGACGCCACGGCTCCTTGACCGCTTTGATGTGCTTGGACTCTGTGATGGAGGAGCAGAGCCCTTGGGCCGAGCCAAATTTCCAAAGCCGTTCGATGAGATGTTTCAGCGAATGCCCCCTAGGAAGCGAGAAGGCGTCGATACCGCTCCTGTCTACACGAACACCTTTCTCACGAAAAATCTCTCTGAATATGTAGTACTGCTCCAGGGACTCATGGAGTTGTTTGAGTGAGGTTGGTTTTTGAAAGTTGCGGCGTGCGAGAAAGCAAGATTCGATAAAGGTCCTGGTCGCGCGGACCATGTCCCGAGGGACGACGCCGTCAATTGCACCAAGATAGATCTGAAATTCGGGCGATATTTAGCAGGGGAGCAACGAGGTAGGCATACAATCGATTTCTTACCTTCATCAATCCTTTACTGTCGTCGCCCGTCCATTGCTTGAACGCACGGCCTTCGTGAAAGTGGCGTAGCCTAGAGAAGGGAGGGGTGACGGCAAGGCTGCAACGATGATATTAGGATGGAGTAAGCATAGGAACGAAATGCATGCATAGAAGCCCACCCACCGGCGGTCGATCTGTGCAAGCCTCTTAGTCCCCTGTGGTAGACCTTTGACGAATTGCTCAATCCAAGTGACCAGGTGATCCTTGAAGCAGCCCTTGATTAGCTGGTGAAGTATATCCGGCGCAATGAGCTCGTGAATAGAATCCGAAAGGGGGAAGTGGTCCGTGAAGGGCTATTTGTAGAGTGACAATGAATACATGTATTTAAAAGCGCAGACGAGACGGCCCCACCACTGCATCCGGAACCATACCCCAGTTCTCCCATTGGCTCTGTGCAGAAGAATTCTTTCGGATCGACGTAGCGAGCTCCTTCGTCCGATCTGACGTTTCGTACGGCGGGTTGTCCAAGTTGCTCCGGGGTGCCGTGCAGCTATGCATTCGATGTCAGACTCGGAGCACCGGGGAAAGGGAACGAGTGTATTACGCACATCGGGCACCAGGAATAGACGATACACCCAAGAAGGGTCTGCTCTGGATAGTCCGCGATGTACGGACCTAAACCGTAGAGCACCCTGCGAGAATGGCCGTCGCCGCACTCGACGACCTCTGGCGTTTTCATTCCCGGGCGCAGTGATTGAAGGATTCTCGTCAGTGATGCGTGGAAGAGTTGCCTGCGGAACTTGCGAAACTCTACGCTGTTAGCTTGCTGACGAGTGGCTGTTACGGCGAGGGATCAAAAACCTTCCAAGCAAGTGTGGCAGATAGAGCTTACCTTTCGGGATTGCAAGGAATGCAAGAACACACACCGCGCCTTTGTGTGCGCGGCGGAGGCTGTTGCTGAAATTCCCTAGAGACAGATACAGAGGATAATACTCATTCTGCCCGGTGGCGACGGAGACTGTCGTCTTATCGCTGCCAAGAACGATAGGAACGAAGGAGAGGCCTTCGGGTTGATCAACCTCGCCAGTGAGATACTCCTGCACGGTTCCAAGTCAATACCGAGCTGCTAAGCCGTATGAAAAGACGAACCGCCTTCTCCCACGCCCACTCAGCGCTCATGAGATCGCGGAGGATTCGGTCGCCGTTCTCGTCATACTCCTCATACGGACCGAAGTCGATATTGTCCTTGAATTCGGGGTTTTTCAGAAGCTCCAAGACGACGGCGCGAGCGTCACGGAAGTGTACGGTGTACCGTTCAGTCATCCATGACAGGGCCTGAGATTGGTCGCTCGGAAGAGGGCCGTCATAGGAGACCGAGACCTGGCTCCATGGGACATCTCCGAGAGGCGTTTTGTCGATGGTCTTATAGAGCTCCTCATGGTCACGGAACGGAGGCACGCCCCCGTACGGAAGCAGGGACGCAGCCCAGAGATTGAGCAGGCGATCGATCTTCGCGGCAGACATCTGAGCCTCGGTGTAGACCAGATCGGCCGTCTCAAAGCCGACGCGGTCGGGGAAGGGCGTCCAGTCATCGCTGCTTCGTCCCGCAGAGCGCGGCGGTGGGGGCGCGTTGGGAGGCAACGGCTGCCCCGTAGCATCGCAGGGTTGACCTAATGAACCAAATTATTATGGCTAAGGGGCGGGGCGTGAAGGGGAGTACGTACCGGTGAACGTCGGATGAGTCTTGCGTACAGTCTCGGGGACCGAGTCGCGGTCTGTCCCAGCAGGCCCGGGACGACGTTCATCGTGGATATGTCTAAGGAGCGAATCCCACGCGGGCGGCAGAGGACCGTCATCGACGTCGTCGTCGTCGTCGTCGTCATGGTCGTTGCTGTCGCCTTTGTCGATGCCTTCGCCGTCGTTGTCGTTGTCGTCGTCGTTGTAGCCGTTGTCGCCGTTGTCGCCATCGTCGCCGTCATCGCCGTCGTCGCTGTCGTCGCTGTCGTCGCCATCATCGCCATCGTCGCCATCATCGCCATCGTCGCCATCATCGTCGCCGGCATAGTCGTTCTCCAAGTCCGACACGTCCATCAGAGGCGGTGGCTCGTCGTCCGAGTCGTAATCGTCATCCTCGTCCTCTTCGCCCAGCAGATCGGACAGTTGCATCAGTACGTGCCTGGTAAGAATTGTGTTAGGGGTGTCTGGTAGGACATCGAATGGGGGCTTACAGGCGCGGGAGCGGCTGCATCCCCTCGTTGTATCCGAGGGCCCGTTGGCGGACTAACGGGCTGGTATGGATAACCGGCTCCTCCTCCCCCTCGCTGAGGCCATCATTTTCATCGTCACTGACGATGAGCTCGAGATGAGGGACCTCAGGTGCCACGACGTTCGGGTGGGCGTGATGGAAATGTTGCATGTACTCGGTGGCCATGCGGCAAACCCGAAGGCAGCCAGGAACGGGGCAAGGAAACCGTCGATTCGATGGCTTGCGGTTCATGATCAGGAGGACGTTGGTTTCAGAAGAGGCGTCAGGATTTGGAAGGGTTGAGCGGTATGGGGTTGCTTAGTCTCGCTGAGGGTATAAGTAGTGCATCGGGCATCCAGTTGAGGGCGATGCTCACCCGTTATACGAACATCTATGCGGCGGCGGTCTTGATGCTCTGTAGGTTCAAGGGCAGGAGCATAAGTGGCAGGCATGATGGGCGCACGATGCGAGGCATTCAAGGGCCGTTTCTCGTGAGCCGTCATCATGCAAAGGAAGGGAAGGGAAGAGAAGGGAGGCTATGTTGAATTGTAATAAGGAGCGTCTAGATACGGAGCGTATCGATTCTACAACGCCGCCATCCGGGCTAGTTCCTCCATGGTGCTGAAAAGCTCCATGCCCTTCATCCACCGAGCCTCACCACTCTCGGACTTCTGGCCCCCGGCGTCAAAGGACTTCTGAGATTGGAACCCGTTGGCAACCCACCGAAACAAACCGCCGGCCGTGTACTGCGTGAACGAGTAGCGCACCTCGTTGTCGGCGATAGGGAGGTTCGAATGCTTGAAGATTGCAGAGGGAATGAGAACGGTCGCACCGGGGGGGAACTCGATGATGAGCTTGAGGTCCCAGAGGACAAGGTGACCCCCACGCGTCGGATCGTATCGCCCGAGGGCTGTGATGGCGCACCAACCGTTTGGCAGGTTCAGATGGTCGATATGCAGTCGGGTGACGGTCTTCGGGCCTAGGTTAGCAGTCGCAGCGGCGAACACTGAATGATCGAAGTTGCGACGAAGTTGAGGATGATGCGAATTGAGCTGCTCGAGCGTGTCGCTGTAGTATTGGTGAAGTCTCGGCGCCCATAGTTTGAATGCGCCTTGCAGACCGGCGAAGGTCAGGAATGCCCGATGAAGACGTTCGCAATGAAACTTACTGTCCTGGAAGCCTGCGATGCGCCTGACGTTGCTGCTGCTGAGAAGGCCGTCCATCGCTTGACGGTTCTGCTTATTCAGAAGGACGTTGCTGGGAACCTGGCTAGATTCAGCCGGCCGGCGACAATACAATACAATACATTTGCCTACCGACTGTCCAGCACCGTACGACTCGCCCGAGTTAATGGCCCAAAATGGACCGCGGCGGTGATCGTACTCGCATCCCGTAGCATCAAGGCTCTCGCGGGCCTTTTCGAAGTCGCTACAGGCCCCTTTATGCACCTCCGTCCAACTGCTCGCGGTTGGGGAGCCCGCCAGACACCCTATGATCTTGCCATAGGTCCGCTCTACCAGGGGATGCGAGTCCCTAGCAAAAGGGTGCTCAGCCCAGCGGGGGGAGAGTAATGCAGGAACTTACTGCCCCTTCCATTCCACGTAACCAAAGCCCTCGGCCCTCAGTCGATCAAGCGTCCCGCCGCCGGACTCTTGCGGCCGATTTACGCCCTGCCAGTACGACTTCGCGATAGGGAAATGGGGGCGGTCGAGACTAATGGCGGAGGCCTGCGACTCTGTGGCGGATTCCCCCTGTTCGGCCGGACATCCGATTGAGACGTTTGCAACAATCGGTTCTGCTGCGCATGCCCGACGTAAAGCGACGTGCTTCGGCTTGGAAGGATTGGCCCCTCGTTTGGCGTCGCGCTTCTTCTGAAAATATTGCTTGCTACGGCCTCTGGATCTTGCAGCCTCTATGCCGCCCGATGGGGCGGAGAAATCTACGGGCGGCGTCATGGGTCGCTGTGGAAGAGACGCATTCGACGACGGGGGCGTAGCTGGAGCGGAGCCGGCTTCATGGGGTGAGGCGATGGCATTGGGGTGGGCTTCAGGATAGCCAAGCGGCGGCGTTCATAGTTATCAAATGTTGAGGGGCGTAGAGGGAGGAGGGGAATAAGGAAGGGGTCTCATTGTCTCGGTATGTCACGTACCTGTGTCATCCATGCCCGTAGGCCCTAGAAATACATCTCGCTCGCCCTCTGTATCCGCGGAGAGGTGCCTTTGCACGGCGGCCTCCAACAAGGGGTCGATGTCGAAGTTTTCGTTCACCAGGATCGGGGACTCGGCATAGGGGGAGTAGGTCTTGCCGGAGCGAGTCCCGCGTGGCGCCTAGAAGGCCTGTAAGTTGCTGAATGTGTGATATGGGATGTGCGGCTACGTACCGGGGCCTGCGCTGAGGGCTGCACGGGTGCGCGCCGAGCTATAGCGTTCGGAGAAAGTGAGCATATTTAGTCCCGCGAACGTACAGGATCACTGACGGGAGGGCGTCGCCGGGGAACGCGCTCGCTTGGACATTCCTGCTGGATGCGTCGTACTGAACGCGATGGAGCGGGGGCCGGGGGGCGGGGGGCGAGAGGATAGAGCGGAGCAGAGGGCGTGTGGCGGATGATTCGGACTTAGCGTTCTGGCGCAACTTGCCAAGGCGCTACCATAACCGGTCCGGGTTACCCGGCGCGCGACGTCAGCGCGTCCGCCTTCGCCCCCGGTTGCTGCCTCCTCTGCTCGTCCCATCCGTCTCGCTGCTAGTCCGGCTCAGCTCCCTCTGAATCAACCCACGCCCAGCACCAACTGCAGCGGCGGCTGCGATTACGATTGAGATTGTCCCACCGCCAATCCCGTTGGCCTCCTTACCCGCCTCTGTGAAGGTACCGCCGCCACCCCCACTGCTAAGTACATCTACCTGTGCCTCCACCGCTACCGCTACCGCCGTCGCCTCCTCCTCCTTCGCCAATGTCTATTCTACCATGTACACACGCGCCCTCTCAGGAATTTACTACGCTCGCCGCTCAAGAAACCCCTATCGAGACGGTTGGCCTTTAAAGTGTGTTGGCTCTTACCTATGGTACGCACCCCCGTTTCCTACTACCGCGCCATACGAAGGGGCCACCATATTGGTCGCGCGGGCCAAAGCCCCCAACTCTACGGTAGAAACGTTAGCAAGCGTTCGCAGGAGCGTCGACATGACGCTACCGCTCGAGGGCGGGGCGTGGTACCGTTCTCCGCGGCGCGAGCAGGCCGCCGGATGGCAGGGGCGCGTTTCGACGTACGACCGCTCGCGATCTGGAGGGACGGAGGGAGGGATAGTGGTGCGAGCGGCCGCCGGATGGCAGGGGCGCGTTTCGACGTACGGCCGCTCGCGATCTGGAGGGACGGAGGGAGGGATAGTGGTGCGAGCGGCCGCCGGATGGCAGGGGCGCGTTTCGACGTACGGCCGCTCGCGATTTGGAGGGACGGAGGGAGGGATAGTGGTGCGAGTGGCCGCCGGATGGCAGGGGCGCGTTTCGACGTACGGCCGCTCGCGATTTGGAGGGACGGAGGGAGGGATAGTGGTGCGAGCGGCCGCCGGATGGCAGGGGCGCGTATCGACGTGCGGCCGCTCGCGCTTTGGAGGGGTTTGTGTGCGGTACGATGGGGCCACCGGGTAGCGGGGGTGCGAAAGGTACCATGTACCATTTAGCAGGGACTCGGGAGGGCGGGGGTATATTTGTTACTTGTTGACAGGCACGTGATCGCGTCGCGTCCGACGCGTCCGCGGTAACGTGCGGTCGCGGTAACGTGACTCTGCACTCGGGCGCGTTACTTCCTGATTCCCAGCGTGCGTCCTGCAGTACCAAGGAGGGACGAGTTCATTCGCGTGTCATGCCGGTCTACATGCCTCGCGAGTTTACCGCCATATCTCGGGAATCCCGCCCTACACTCCAGGCCCCGAAACGGAAGAAGACGCTCAATGGGCGCCAGTCGCGTTCCTAGCCGGTGTCGGACTCTAGTACGTCTTACCTCGTCCCTACTCCACGCCCTGCCCTGCCTCGCCCTGCCAGCATGCACCGAGCTTTTTAACCCTTCACCCCACATCCTCGGCCCCTCGCCCCTCGCCCCTCGCCCCTCATCGCTCGTCGCTCATCGCTCGTCGCTCATCGCTCGTCGCTCGTTGCTCGTCTCTCGCCTCTCGTCTCTCGTCTCTCGCCTCTCGTCTCTCGCCTCTCGCCTCTCGTCTCTCGTCTCTCGCCTCTCGCCTCGCCTCTCACCCCTCGCCCCTCACCCCTCGGCCATCGCCCCTCGCCTCTTTTCTCTCGCCCCCTATTACCGCCCATCCTCCCGCCAACACCCGTATACAACCGACGAGCATGCAGCTGCGGGCTTCTTCGCGCAACGCCCATCCGGGCGAAGTCGACATGCCCAAGAGGAGCCGAGCCTCCGGCGCTGCCGCCGGTGATGGCAAGGGAAGAGGCAAGGGAAGGGCTAAGGATAAAGGGAAGGAAGTGGAGGCGGAGGTAGCATCGGGCGGCGACAGAGAGGCAGGGAACGGTAAGGCTCGAGGCGGGGGCAGAGGCGGGGGCAGGGGCAGAGGTAGGGGGACCAAGGCGGTCGCTGCCTCAAGCCAAGCCTCCCAGGCGGCTGCTGCCCCAAGTCAAGAGGCCCAGGCGATAGCGGCGGCGGAGCTAAGGGTTCAGCAGGCTCAGGCCGCGCGAGTGGCTGCGCGCACGGGGTTTCAACCCCCTACGATGGGCCTCCTCATCCGAAGCGGCACTGGCAGCGAAACTCCGACCATGAACAAGAGCAAGGGGGGAAAACGCAAGCGCGGTGAGCCCGCCATGGACGACATCCCCGAGGAGGCACCAACCCCCGGCCCGGGGCAGGATGGCTCCGACGCCGACTCCAGTGAGTCTGCACTCACCGGGCTCAGTGAGTCCCCCGTGAAGCCGCCCCCCAAGAAGACCAAGACCAAGCAAAAAGCAAAAAATGCCACCGCTCCAAAGAAGCCCAAGGCTGCGCCCTCCGCCAACGCTCTTGAGCCCAATATCCGCGCCAGTGTTGCCCAGGCGCGCGCGGAGTTATCGATTGGAACCTCCGGAGGGCACGTGATCCCCGCCACGTATGTGTTCGCCGCCCCCTCTCGTCCACGATCTTGCTAACGACGACAGCACCCATACACCACAACGCTCCGCATCTGCACCCCCCGATATGATTACCCTTCGACGCGCCCCCTCTACGCCCATCGTTCTTTTCACGCCCTTTGCCTTCAATAGTAAGAAAAAGGTCAAGAGCAAGAGCAAGGACGATTCGTCGTCTCTAAGGCCCATCGACGTTGTAGAGGGCGGGTACGTGCAATCCGAGGGTGAGGGCGACGATGAAGACGTCGACTCCTTCCAGTTCATCGAGCTCCCGCGCCCGACCCCTATTCGCAAGGGCGCCGCCTCGGCTCCGACCCGCAAGACTGCCCCCTCGTCCTTGGCCCGTAAGGGTACGGTCTCCGCCCCCATCCACACGTCGACAACGATGGTACGCATCCGTGCAGCTTTGCGCCATACATCTGATCACGCTAACGTCGGTTTAGGGCATCATCAAGATCGAGGAGGCTGAGCCCGTCCTCCCTCCTAAGAAGAAGAATCCTCCGAAGGCGACGGCATCCACGGCGTCTAAGCCCAAGTCCACTGCCAAGGCCAAGGCCCACGCCGCATCCTCAGCCCCTGCCTCTACCCGAGCCCCGTCCCAGGCTATGATACGAGACGTCTTCTCCGCCCCCGCCCCGTCTCGAGCCCAGTCTGTCGCCTCTAGTGCATCGGCAGGCAAGGGGCGTGGCCGCGCCGCTACTGAAACGCCAGGCACCGTTCGCAAGCGTAGGGTGGCCTCCGTGCCGGAGCGCCAGATTAACGGCTTCGCTGCTCTCGCTGCGGAGGCCTCAGAGCTGAAGCGTTCTCAACAGCTGATGACATCGATCAACCCGGCGGACGACATGGACATCGACCCCCCATACCGCGCACCGCCCCGGAGCCTTGGGGTCATCGATATCTCTAACGACTCGAGCGACGAGCAGCCCGATGGCGATGATGGGGAGTACGTCGAGGGTCAGAGCGATGGTGATGCGGAGGACGAAGAAGACGGGGACGAGGAGGAGGACGAGGGCGAGGAGGACGAGGAGGACGAGGGGGAGGAGGAAGAGGAAGAGGAGGGCGAGGAGGAGGGCGAGGAGGAGGGCGAGGAGGGCGAGGAGGAGGGCGAGGGCGAGGGGATCGAGTTCAACATGGAGGAGGTCATGGCGGCCGGCGGCCAGGAGCAGGCCGTGGCGGCTGGCACTCAAGACGAGGTAAGCCCCTGCTCCATAGCATGTACTCTCTAACGGTTATATCCCCCAGCCCATCGTAGTTGCAGGGGACGGTGCTAACGTCGCGATCGGCTCACTGCCGGAGAACGTCAAGGCTAGGAACAGGTGGAGGGGCATGCTCCTTCCCACCCTCCTATCCATCTACGGCACGGTGGACAACCCTTGGGGGCCCGTCCCAGTCGCGATGGCTCAGGCTGCGTGGGATGTGGTTTATGGCAGCGATGGTCCACACGGTCCGGCCATCCCTCACGCCATCGTCGAGGGAGATGTCTATTTCAAGCATGTAAGTGCTCCGTCGCCATTTCAGGGTTGCTCCTCAATCATGTCAAACCGTACACAGATCATGCAGCGGGTGTACGAATGGCGAACGCAAATCGGCTACGCCGGCATTGAGGCGACGGGCAATTGGATCAAGGCCAACGGCGCGAAGCTCCAAACCACCGAGAAGTCTCGGACGTTCCTTGCGCAGCTTATCACGTCGTACCAGGTCCTCTACGAGGACCCTTGGTCGACTCAAAAGAAGGCCGGTTGACCCGCATGCACGCTCCCGTGCCATCATCCCGCTGACCGTCGCTATAGGGCATGTTGAAGAGCCCATTCGTGCAGGGCCCAGTGATGGCCCATATTGAGGCGACTAAAGGCGCGCTCCCTGTCCCAGGATACGAGGAGAAGGTGAAGGCTCCTATCGGTGCATTGGCCATCGCTGGTGTGGCGGTACGTACCGTCCGCATGTCGTTAGTATCCCCAACCGCTCACGCCTTTCACAGGGCAATCGTGGGTGCGGTCTCTGGGCCGCTAATCTTGTCTACAGACCTCAGAGACCCGCGAACGAGACAAAAAACAAGCGTAACAAGCGATGGGCCGTCCACCCAGATCCCGTAACCGGCGCCAAGTCCATATTTGGTGGGCCGGAGATTTTACGACAGACGTTGGATCTTGTTGGGTCCATCCAGGCGCGCAAGACGGCCGTCATCGAGGCGGCCTACCAGGCAGCTCGCGATCGCATGCCCGGTTCCCAGAACCCGGGCGCGGCCGATCCCGGGCGGTCGGCCTTGACGGTGCCTTGGCTCCCCACCGGCTTCACTTTCAAAGACCTGGTCGACGACGACGACTAGTTGCAGCGGGTAGGCGTGGCGGATATCGGTATCTAGCGGTGCTGACGTTCTTCACCCCCAGCTTGCCGGCTTCCACTTGCGGCAGCGGCTGACCAGCCCCTGCATTGGTGGTCTACGCTGTCGACAGGGCCAACGGCTGCATGCTGCACGTTATCACGGGCTTCTGCCAGCACGCCGCCCATCATCGTCGCAAGGAACCAATACCCCATCGGTCTCGTCGCCCCTCATGCCGTTACGCTCGCTGCTACTGAACGCTTGTCATCTCTGCATCATGATTGCTATTGCCCCGTGCCCGCTGCGTCGCTTTCGTTCTCCCCTGCTCCCATATCCCTGTACCGTCGTCTTTACCGGTCTGAATCCCGTATCATTGCTCGCTGCTGTATCCGCCCCACTGTTTGTGATAGACGATGTCCCTGCTTTCGCCCCTGCCCCCTAGCTGAATGACTACTTTTCGCTCTGTGAGCCTGCTGGTTCGTACTGGTTACGTATTACTCCTCTGTATTGCATCTGTGTTTTGTCTTGTTCAAGCGTTCGGTCTGATAGGCCTGAAACGCCTGAATGCGCCTGAAGAGTCTGAACGCATAAGAACGGCCTGTGCGCATAAGAACGGCCTGTGCGCGTAAGAACGGCCTGTGCGCATATGAACGGTCTTTGTGAGCTGGTTGCTCTGCGGTCTGGATGAATCTGAACGACCTATGTCGCTGGGCTATTATAATGCCTGAATGTGCCTTTACAGGCTTTATGTGGCTTAGCTGTCTATGGCAGTCTGATGAGTCCTGAAGATGAAGCCGTCTTAGTACGTCTGCTATCAGGGCTCTCTTATAGTCACACTGGTCTGATGATCATCTTGGTGGCCTGAATTCTGGACATGTCCATGTAAACTAGACATCCTTGGAATAAGCTGGTAGGTCTGGATTATCGACTGTATGTGACCTTAAACTACTTGTTCATCTGAGCACTGATACGCCCTACTGTGCATAACCATTCTGTACGTCTTAAGTCAAACTATGGTGCAATATAGTCTGGCCATCCCGAGAGTCTTAACTCACTAATTTCAATTCCTTCATCATCTTAATGGCCTGTGTACAGTATTGAATGTCTGATGCGCCCTTCCGGCTGGCACATATTACTGTACTAAATGTCTGGGTAAGACTTATGATGAACTATGTGAACCTAGCTGAGGCCCTGTAGCTGCCTTGAAAAACTCTGAGCATCCTGCATCCAACCCCTCAAACAGGCCAGTACAGACAGTTTAAGTTTGACTCAGATTTTTTCCCCATATATCAAGCCTTCATACATGCGGATAAGGGCGGACAAGAGCCTACAAGGTGATCACAAGGCGAAAAAATGGCTGTGAATTTATTGCTGATGATGCAGCTGTTCGGACACATGTCGTTCAGAAGTGCTGTGATGCCAGATACTTCGGCCACCTTTTTCTTGACCTGTACAATCAATTTAGATAGCGAAAATAAGGTACATCTAGGTACTACATTACCTGATACAACGAGAGGATGCTGTCCTCAGGATGATGCTCTAAAATCGCAGTGCGCACTTCATCATAGATTTTCTCGGCCCCATCAGAGGTGCATGCGAGGTACAGCTTAATTGAAAGCTTCTCGTCAGCCGAGAGGGTTGGCACGGACGTGGGTGGGTGATGCAAGCGGTCGATCGTCTCGGGATCCAGATTGCTGTCAGCAAGGCGAGGATTGTTCTCGAGCGCATGAATGAAGTCAAGCGCAACTTGGATGGACTCGATTGTGGACGTTTCTGTATCTTCGAAGGGGATATCATTGTCGCTTTCTGGCGGGGGTGGCAGAGGCGGCAGAGGCAGCGGTGGCGGCAGAGGCAGAGGCAGGGGCGGAGGTGGAGGCGGGGGCGGATTCGGCGGGGGCGGAGGTGGAGGTGGAGGCGGAGGCGGAGGCAAAAGTGGAGGTCGCAGAGGCCCGGGCAAAGAGTGTTGCGGTGACGGAGGATGTGGGAGGGGTAGCCCGGAAAACGGAGGGGATCCAGGGGGAGTTCTATCAGGGTGGTCGAGTGCTTCATCTTGTCTAGATGTTCCTGCACTACTAGGGCCATTGGAGTTGGCGCGTTGTCGCACATTTCGTGGCTGGACTTCGTCTTGACGGAGCCGCTTGTCTGCGCGAGCACGAGGGACACGCAAAGAGGGGTCCCGAGGCCGTACCCTCCCAGATGCAACATCGGCTTCGTATGTCGGAAGGTGGTTGTACCAAGTAGCATAGGACCACTCAAAGATGCCTTTCTTCTCGCATATGCTGCACCCACAGTAGAATTTTCCACTCCGATTGTCCGCCATCGTAGATCATTGGCGGAAACCGTTACGACACTTATGTTTCGGATATGCTTTCGAAGGTAGTTGACTCAGAGGCGCACAACTTCTAAGGAAACGTGATGAGCTCGATAACAATTATAAGGATTTTGACGACATACCTCACAAATTTGAAAGAAGTTCTAATACGCGCGCTATGCGTGTAGAGCGACCACGGCGCACCTTCGTGGACAGGCGGAGTCGGTGGAGAAACGTGGGCGTCCGAGTCGGGGGACGCACTTGCAAGTCGGACTCGATACTGGTACTACACGAGCGGAAAGGCCTTGCAATGCAGTATGATGGTAACTTCATACATTCAAAAGCCTACAGCTATGCGACACGAGAGCCAGTCGACAGGAGCGTAGGCGAGCAGACGAGAGTAAGAGGCAAGGCCGTCAGCGCGACATCGGCCAGAGATAGACGCCGCGCGGGCATCTGCTGATCGGCGTCTACCTCTCCGCTTCTCCTCCCCCATACGCCAGTCGCTCCCAGCATATTATACTGCATCGTCGGTCGTCCCCAGCATAGCCGACAGTGGGGCGTTTTCACTGGGGCTCACCGTCTGACCGCCCCCAGGACGGAATCAGTAAGATGCTGCTCTATTGAGTGCAAATTGCGACCGAGCCGCAATAAGCTCGAGACCTGAACTTAGGAGTGGGAGCCTCGGCCTGGTGAAATGCTTCCATCGATCCCTTGAGACGTTCAAACGTCGTCGCAATTTGGAATGAGACCAGAAAGAAGGAACGTGTGAAAGGAATGTGGTCGCGCGTAGTAGTGGGAATGTAATAGCACGAACAAGCGTACATACGACGGTAAACATGCGACCGATGGGAACCCGTATACTACGGAGTCCCTGCCAGCGGGATGCAGCGGCCCAGCAGCTTACGGGTCGGCTGACCTCACCTCGATGCGGGGCTTATGTCGCAGATTAGAAATGAAATGGGTGCTGTCTGAGATTGCGCATGCGAGCAGCTGCTATCCGGTGAGGTCGGCAAAACGCTCGCCGTTAGTGCGGTCCAGTGCATACCAGAGGGCAGCACGGTGAAGAGGCCTATTGAGCCTAATAGTCAGCGAGAGGAAGCGGGAGTCGAAGAGAGAGCCAGGCCGTCTGGCCGCCTCGTGTGCGGGGACTGGACGATGTGGCTGGGCTCGAGGGGTGCGTTTTGATGAACGCGCGACAGTTACGGAAGCGGGTGCGTGGCACGTGGCAGAGTCACGGCGGGCTCGCTCGCGGTGTGGGCTGGCAGAGGCCGACATCGCCTTCATCGCTGTCCTTTGTCTTCGCCTCAGATCTGCGCACGCCTCTGTTTTTTCTCTTCTCGCCAGCATCCGTTCATCTCTAGACCTGTCAGTGCGCAGTGCGCCGGCGTAACGACCCCCGAGACG
Source organism: Grammothele lineata (assembly GCA_002150815.3). Classification (NCBI taxonomy): domain Eukaryota; kingdom Fungi; phylum Basidiomycota; class Agaricomycetes; order Polyporales; family Polyporaceae; genus Grammothele; species Grammothele lineata. The sequence goes on along the minus strand of NDFF03000153.1, from coordinate 10,117 downwards.
ACCCCCAGTCCATAGCATACGACCTCCGATTATGGCCCTCCCCTACAAAGCAGTCCCCCTTGTCGCGCCCGGGCACACGCGTCCCGTCACCCACTTGTCCTTTTCGCCTCTCCAGGATGACGGCACGTACGTTCTCATCTCCAGTTGCAAAGATGGCAACCCCATGCTTCGCGAGTGGACCGGCGACTGGATCGGCACCTTCATCGGCCACAAGGGTGCGGTATGGAGCAGCAAGCTCTCCCCAGACACCTCCCGCGCGGCGTCAGGCAGCGCAGATTTTACCGCGTGCGTATCTCTCCGCGTTTTCTCCCGCGCCCCGCGCGCATGCTTCTCAGCCCGTTCCTGAAGCCGTCTTCCTCCCCGCTCCGATCAGCAAAATCTGGGACACTTACAGCGGTGACTGTCTGCAATCCTTCCCGCACAATCACATTGTCCGGAGCGTTGCTATCTCGCCCACCTCGTCCCACCTGCTCACCGGCGGCCAGGAGAAGAAGGTGCGCATGTTCGATCTCGGTCGACCTGACGCCGAGCCGGACTTTCTTCTCGACGGCGGCAACACCCTTTCGCACGACGGCACCGTCAAGAGTGTTGTCTGGGTGGGCGACCACACGGGTGTAACGGCCGGAGAGGACGGGTTGATCAAGTGAGATCTCGAACCGGCTCTGGGCAGTCTTATATATTGACCGGTTTTCCCTGCATTGCTTCGGCTTGTTGTACAGATGGTGGGATCTTCGGACGCGCACATTGACAACACACTTGACGTTCCCGGGGCCGATCACGTCGATGGAGCTTTCACCGCAAACTAACCGCATCGTTGTCACGTCCGGCAAGACGGTTTCGTTCATCCCCGCGCTATTGAACGGTCCCCAGACGCACAGTCTAACGCTCCCCTACGCGCCGTCGTCCGCGTCTATCCACCCCATTCTTCAGGACCGCTTCGTCACTGGGAGCACGTCCGACGAGTGGGTGCGCATACACGACGTGACTGGTGAGGAGCGCGAAGTCCTCAAGGGCCACCACGGCCCGGTCCACTGCGTCGAGTTTAGCCCCGATGGTGAAATGTTTGCAAGCGGAAGCGGTCAGTTCCTGTCGTACCCATCTTCTCGTCGCGGCGGAAACTTATCCTTTTCTGTCTGGTCAGAGGACGGCACAATCCGGCTGTGGCAGACGTCCCCGGGAAAGAGCTACGGGCTCTGGCAGGGCATGCCGGCGAACGGCGGCTGATAGACTTTTCTCTCTTCCAGACATAATGCATTACTATATCCCCTCGCGCCCTTATTTCTTTGTAGGTAAAACAGGTCTGTTTGGCGCGTTCCAGGTCTCGGCGCAGACTCGGAGTAGCAATATGTCTGTACTAAGAACTGCTGTCGCAACTCGCTCTCGTGATGACATGTATCGGTCCTGGAGTCTAATCCGTATTCAACCACCTTGCATGCATTTACCGGCCGCCCATGCGCTATTCGGCTCTTTATTGTGCCAAGACATTGTTAGGGCGTTGAGTAGGCAGGCTTCAGGGCTGACGGGTCCACAATCAGGCAACTGGCACAGCACAGGCTGGTACACGTTGTAACATTGCTTCCGGACAGACTTAATGCACACCTTCGCGGGATATGAACCGCTGACGTGCTTGGGGCCCTCCATCACGCAACGACCGTAGCAGACGCCGCACGTCAACTAGTGCAATTTCCGCGGATAACCATTGCCGGCATACTACACATCGACTAGCAGGACATGAACGGTACGCATCCACGTTTCGATCCCTCCCCTCCCCAGTCTTCAGGCAACCTGCCGACAACAGCCAACGTCCAAAGTATGGAAGGTCCACGGATCGGTGTGACCCTAAGCAAACAGTGCCCTCGTGCACAGATACACATAGTAGGAGCCGTTGCGGCCGTGGTTGATATTCACGATCCCCTTGTTCTCCGCGACTTCGACGTATTCTCGCAGGCGCCCGACGCCCGCTCTTCTGTAGACGTCGTCGAGGCTCCGGCGTGGAGCAGCTGCCCGCGCAAGAAGCGTACCGAGCTGCGAGGACTCGACCCACGCGTTTCCTTTGATGTCCTGTTCCTTGAGCACTTTGACTAGCACCTTGAATTCAGGGGGAATAAAGAACGGCGGCGGTGTTGGAGTGCGCGCGGGACTGGTTGGGGATACGGGCTGGGGAGCATAAGTGTACGTTGAGGAAGAAGGAGGCGAATACGTGGCGGTTGTATAAGAGGGAGGTGACCGGTAGCTATCGTATGTAGACGTTTGTCGGTAGCTGTCATATGTAGACGGGGGCCGAGTATAGGAGTTGGTGGTGGCGGAACTTTGAGCATAATTGATCGAGGGAGTGGTTTGCCCAGCTTTATGAACTTGTGCGGTCTTGCCCATACTTGAACTCTTCCGTTGGGTATCCGCAAGGACTCCGGCGCCGCGGGCCGCCGCCCCATCGGTTGGTGGAGAATTATCCGGCAGAAAATCATCGGGCCACGAGTAGACGTCTGAATCCTCTGCTAGTTTCCTGAGGTCACTATGTGTGGACTTCGGGGCCAGCAGAACTATCCGGTATTGCCGTGAGGCAAGAACAGAAAGAGCATATGCAAAGTCCCCATCTCCGGAAATAAGGAAGATCGTTGCGGGTGCAGGATTGTCGATCGCATGAGCCATCATATCAACTGTAATCCAATTGTGAGCTTGGTTCATGACGACCTGCTGCGGGGGTATGAAAGTGACAGCGCACGCGACACTTACCCATGATCATCTTATCCACCATATCCTTGTGACCATTATGAGGGCAGTCTATAAGAGAGACACCACATGACTGTAGTCTTGAGCGCAAAGTCTGCGTCTTTGGTGACCTTTGTTCTACGGACTCTGCATAGGCTTTGAAGGTCTTCACGCTCCCATACTTATGTGCGCGTGTCCGGATGCTCTTAATAACCGAATGAGGGTCTTCTAATGTGCTAGGCAAAGCACAGTTCTCTAGCAGGTGTCCAGGATCATGAATGTTAAGCACTGTTGACATCGAAATTTTACTCACCGTAATCCCAAAATATTGCTACCGAATTTGAAGACATGACGACTACGGTGTATTTTGTGCGTACCACACGCGCACACACCTAGAGAAACTGAACGCTTGTCACGAGGAATATTCTGCGCTCAGGCTGTTCGACTGACACAACGACTCGAGAGCGTACGGTCTTCAGATAAATCTCGAACAGTAGTACTACCCAAAGCGGAGCACTCCGCGCATGATAGTAATTTCGCTGACGTAATGATTCCCAGCCTATGACCCGGACCCAACCGGACCGGCGCTCTCTCGGCATTGAAAGGAGGCCCAGACATCTCGGACTCCCCTCCTCCTCCTCCTCCCCAATTGGATTTGAACTGTGCTGCTTACCACCTCTCAGCCACAAGTTCCAACTAATTTCCAAAAGTACTCGAGGGCAATTTGCACCGGACCTGGCTACAAGGAGATCACATAATCTTCAAATCCACCACGTCATTCTCCTAGTAATGATCTAACTGGGAGCGCGGTTTCAAGTTCTCGCCGGCTATTCTGTCCTAGTGCTTGTTATGCTCTGTCTCCTAACAACACCAAGACGCCTAGAACTTGGAAGGTCTGTGAATCAGCGCAACCCTGAACATTCAATTATTCGCCGCCCTCGTGTGCATTGATGCACCTAGTAGGAGTCGGTGTTGCGGCCTTCGTTTGAATCCGAGTCGCTGACGCGTGTCATTCTGCCGTCATCCGTGACCTCGAGATACTCGTCCAGGAGCCCCCCTTCGGTGCTCTCGTACACTGAATCAAGGGACCAATGGGAAGCCGACGTCCGAGTTGCGACAAGTGTTTCGAGTCAGCCCAGGCGATACTAACGCGGCGACATCGGGGTAGGCGCCGTGGAAGTCGGCAATGGGGGTCCCGGATGATCTGGGGAAGTAGGCGTAAGGGGAAGAAAATTGGTGGTTGATGTGTATGGGGAGCACGGTGGATAGTTATCGTATGTCGAGAACGGTCGATAGTTGTTGCATGTAGAAGGGGGAGGATAGCTGTCGTATGTTGAGGCCGGTTGAAAGTCGTTGTTCGCAGATGGTGGTCCGGGCCTGGGGAAGAAGTTGAAAGCATCGGCAGTTGGATTGCTCGAAGTGCTAGGATTCAGCGATGGTACTGAAGGCGTCTGGCGGAAGTAATCATGAATCTCAGACGATGTAGGCTTGCGAGCCATGGCGGGACTCGGAAACGATGCGACCGGTTTCGGGACCACCGACGAACGCTTAGTGGACTGAATACAATTGAATTAGTGCAACAGAGCCACGGTCGTTTCCAAGCTCACTTTTTGGGGAGACGGGGGTGGAGTGGCTAGACTTCGCACATCGTTGTCGTCACGTTTAGCAGATTTTTGGCCGGCTGATAGTGTCCCATCGCGATCCGCGAAATTCTTTAGGGAAAGTTAAGTGGCGTCTGTATCACTGAGAGGTCGACGTAACTCACAGACGCGGTGTGAGCATTCGATGTCGATGGAGACTCCTGTGTCTTCGGCTGGCCTGTTTGCTGCATCTCTTCTTTTGTGGCAAAGGCGTCTTGCCCCGCTTTATAGAGATGTATGGATTTGCTCGTTCTTGATATCTTCCGCGTAATTTCCAGGGTCAAGGTACCAGTGTCGCGTGACGACACCCGGTCAGCTGGCGGAGAGGAATCCGACAGGAAGTCGTTTGGCCATTCGTAGACGTGATCCGCTTGAGCCTTGAGGTCACCATGAGTGTGCTGAGGGGCCAGTACAATTATGCGGTATTGCCTTGAGGCAAGGACGGACACAGCATACGCGAAGTCACCATCTCCGGATATGAGGAAGATTGTCGAGGGAGCGGGATTGTCCATCGCGTGAGCCATCATATCAACTGTGTGACCCGGATGTGAGCTTCAGTCAGGCAGCGGCTCGTGGTAGTACCGTAATTGGAGTCATAATATGGGCGGCGTGCGTGGTACTTACCTATGATCATCTTATCCGCTATATCTTTGCGACCGTTATGAGGGCAGTCTATGAGAGACACGCCGCACGACTGTAGTTTTGCGCGCAATGTCTGTATCTTCGACGACCTCTGATCCGGGGACTCGGCGTAAGCCTTGAAGGCCTTCACGCTTCCATACCTGTGTGCCAGGGCACGGACCCTTTTGAAGACCAGGTGAGGATCTTCTAGCGTGCCGGGAAGTGCACAGTTCTCTGTCAAAAACGATCAGGGCTTGATGCACGACGTATCAACGTAAAAAAGCTCACCGTAATCCCAAAAAATTGCTACCGAACTCGAAGACATTACGGTGACCGGAGCCGCCGGCAGATTATGTAGTATACCTGCGAATCGAACTCTGTGGCGAGAACCGCGCGAGTGCTACTGCACTGCAGCGTGGCTGTTGGACCGACAGAAGCGGCGTCTCTAGATAGAAGTCGAAGTCCAAGACCATGGAACAAGCCTCCACTGAGGCCTTAAGGAGTAATTGGGCGCCTATTATCGGATGGCCGGACCTCAAGCTACCGGCGCTCCGTAGCCATGTTCCACCAACATTCCGCTGTACTATTCGCACTTCGACCAGCTGCAACTTCCGGTCATTGAAGAGTGTTGATAGAAGGTGAAGGTAATGTACACGGGGTACGGTAGTTGAGCAAGATGGATTTAACACGGCCGCGCCGACCATTTTTCCTACTAGTTTGACGTAACTGGGGACGCGTTCTCAAGGTCTCACTGGCTGTCCATTCCCAATGCCTGTCATGCTCTCTCCTGGATGGCCCAGGTGACTACCTTACACTGCGTATTGCAGCCTTGCTAATCAAACGGGACATCGCTTGGTCTCTCAAGGCTTGGCGGCGATTGCAGGAAGAATCCCATGATGGCCTCATGACCTTGACTTCTCTCAAACACGGCTCTAAGGAGGACCGTCGCGCATCCTTGCGTGATGCCCCTATAAGGTCAGAGATAGCTGTAGAGGCCCCATAACGTCCGTACAACTCACCCTTTAAGCCCCCTTGTCTCCGCCAGACTCCATCTCCCAGGAACATTCGCTCTGACACAGTCATGTCTATTCGGTTGGTTTTACAGCGCACGGGTCGTCTTTCTGGCGGACACACACTTCGGGCGGGCTTCTGCAGTACAGTGCGCCTTCGCGAAGAAGCCGCCACACGCCTGAAGAACACCGGCGCCCTCCCGGCATACGGCCCCGTCGGCGTCGCCAAAGCCCTCGAAGCCTCCCCCTCCACCCGTACGTCTCCCACCCCCCTGCGCACTATTCATGGCCGCCACAGCATTGACTTCGTCGCTCTTCGCATGCCGTAGCCGCGACGCCCACACTCTTCTCGAAGGAGTTCTCTCTCGCCGACCGTGTCGCCCTCGTCTCCGGCGGCAACCGCGGCCTGGGACTTGAGATGGCGTTGGCGCTCATCGAAGCCGGTGCGCGCGCGGTCTACTGCGTCGACCTCCCCAAGACACCCGGCGAAGAGTGGACGAAGGTGCACGACTACGCCGCGCGCATGGAGGGTCTCCCGGATGGGGGCAAGGGCCGACTCGAATACATCTCGGCGGACGTGCGCGACCAGGAGGCGATGTGGAAGGTCGGGGAGACGGTCGGGGACCGGGAGGGCCGCATGGACGCGTGCGTGGCTGCGGCAGGCGTGCTGAAGAGCCACACGGATTGTTTGGAATATCCCAGCAAGCAGTTTCAGGATGTGAGTGCTTGTGTTCAACGTCATCGTCGAATCTCGCGCGCGTTGTGGACGACCGGCGAATGCCGCAGCACGCGTTACCCACGCGAGCGCGGCGCTGCGTAGCGTTCATGATGCCGACGGGGTGGCTCGCTGCAGGAATTTGTTGCGTCCATCGGATCTCATTTGCGGAGGTGGTTCAAAATCTTTTGCATCTCCACCGTGTCCCGAGAGCTTGTGTCCTTGGTAGGTTGTGATGAAATCCACTGACGTGCCTCTCTCCGACCTGTACACAGGTTATGGACGTTAATGTGAACGGCGTATTGTTCACAGCACAGGCCGCGGGCCGCCAGATGGATCGTTTCGGGAACGGCGGAAGCATTATCCTCGTCGCGAGCATGAGCGGCAGCATCACGAACAAGGTACGCCCCTCAATTTTCGCCCGTTGCTGTCGGCCTGCGCGCCCCGTCGATTAGACGCGTCGGTGACTGCGGTGGCTGCGATAGCGCGGAGGGAGCGCGTCACTGACCCGCTCTTCCCCTGCGCGCCCCACGTCCACCGCGCGCGCGATGCACCGTGCAGGACCACGCGTGGGTATCGTACAACACGTCCAAGTCGGCCGTGCTACAGATGGCACGCAGCATGGCCTGCGAGCTGGGCCCGAAACGCATTCGCGTCAACACGCTCAGCCCGGGTCACATCTACACAAAGTACGTCACCACTATCGTTTCCCCGAGGCCCCGGGATATCGCTTGGCAGCGCCACGCGGCTGCCACGCGAGCTGGGTGGCTGCGGCGATTACGGCCGTTTGCATCCGGCTCATCGTGTTACGCCCAGTGCCCAGCGTAGGGCCGGGGACACTTTGGCGTTCGTAGGGGGCGTACGCGCGAGCCAGCAGCGATGATGTTGTGGGCGTATACATCCGCCGCCGTGCTTGCGCCGCGGTCGAACCTCCTGAATAAACGCGAACTGATCGGTGTGACGCTTCTATAGCATGACCGCAGCATACCTTGATACGCAGCCGCACCTGCTTGACAAGTGGTCGAGCCTCAACCCCTTTGGGAGGATCGGCCGGCCTGACGAGTTGCGCGGCGTCGTGGCGTGGCTCGCGAGCGACGCAAGTACGTTCTGCACAGGAAGCGAGTACGTGTCTTTCGCGATGGTGTGTGTCGCGCGCGTTTGCTGGCTGCTCACGATTGTGACTGCGCGTGGCGCTGTGGCGTCTTCCTGTAGCATCCTCGTGAGCGGAGGGCATCATGCATGGTGACGTGACAGGTGTATTGAACCTTGCTTGAGAAAGGGGCGGGTCTGGGTCAGGTCGACGATATCGGTGAGAACTCTCTCTCGACGTCCTCGAGGGCTTCTGTGTCTGATGGGTGACTGCTTCTCCGGATGATTGGGCTGTATTTTGGGCGTGCTGTCGTGTATTGGGTTCCAGGTATGGCTGGTATACGGGGCTGTATGATATGGACATATCGTTGGTCAAGCTCGTAGGCGGATGGAGACGCACCCCACCCCGCTAAGCGGAGAATTGGGGGCAAATGAACATCTGACAGGCTGGTGGACCGGGCGGACCGCCTCCCCCACGGAGTTGAGGTGCGCGAGTAGCGCTCGGACGCGCCGAAATAGCGCGGGGCCTCCCATGTGGTTTATTGCATGACAGGTACGGCGTACTTTGTCGGAGGGGTGAAATGATCATGCAAGGCAAGGCGGCTAGCACGTCAGGCATCAGCATGGGAAGACGCGCGGGGACACCGGCGAGAAACTCGCGATAACAGTGGACGGGCATATATAGCGTTGGGCGTGGCCACACAGGCCTGGGGGCCAGAGAAAAAGCGGGATGAGGAGCGGGGGCGGGGGCACCTGGCTGGCACCGGTGAGAGCGGGGCGGCCATTAATATTCGAGCTGGCGCTGGGCGAACGGGGCCGGGCGGGCGTGATTCCGAGGAGGGCCCGAGAGCGTGTTCTGGCGGAAGACGGCGCTGAGCTGCGCGCGAACGGGGGGCACGTACGCGTGGTGGACACGAACACGCTGATACAGGGAGCAGGGCGAGGGGGGAGGTGACCTCGAGTGACTCGCTGGGCACGCGGGTTGCGCGGGCGGAGGGATGCGCGGAAGTCGGATATCTATGGCTGCGTCGGGGGCGCAGCAGGGCGGCGGAGGAGCTGCGAGCTGGGCGGGGCGATGAGCTGGGGCGTCGCGCCGATGCGCGGGCGTTGCGGACGGTGCTGCGAGTCGCCTGCGACGGGGAACGGTGCCGCAGCGGGTGTGACCGTTGGCGTGACAGGGCGCGGCGTTGCGGGGAAAGGGCCGCTGGATAAGGAAGGGCGTGACGGTGACGATCGATCTCGATGGGATGCGCAGCGGTGTCGACTGCGGAGTGCGCAGGCGTCCCGGACTGTGCAATTGGCTGAGAGCAGATCCCGTTAGCATTCCTCTCCCTCACTGCGCATCGCAGCACCCACCCATCCTCTTTCTCTCTCCGCTTTCCTTCTCTCTCATCTTCCACCTCTTTCGCTTTCCTCCTCGGCGTCGACGCCCTCCGCTCTCCTGCCGCTATTCTCTATGCAGGAAACATCTTCGAAAATCGCAACAGCTTCTAGGAAGGGTAAGGAGAGGGAGCCTGCAGCACAGGCAGATATCGCGGACAAGATTATTGCGCTCAGACGCAAGCAGGCGTACGTGGTCATTCATTCCCTTTCTCCTCCAGCTCCCTCACTTGTGAACACCATGTGCAGTACTGCCGCGGCCCGCGAGAGGCCGGAACGGCCATCCCAACCCTCGTCTTCCACACCCAGACCCTCCACCGCCCACCCATCATCCCCGCGTCGCCTGCACGCCCCTCCCATGCCTAATCCAAACATTGTTGTCTCCGACGCCTCCCCACAACTGGAGGCGGATGCCGACGACTTCTCGCGGCGGCTCAAGATCTCCCACAACTCCCCTCGTGCTGCGCATGCGCGGCCTGCTGCGAACGGCAGTCCCGGCAAGCTTTACAACCCCAACGCCGACCCCATACGAAGACCCGTCATCACCGCCGAGCCCGACGCGATGTCTGACGCGGCCTCAAGTTCGCATTCGCCCCGCGCGATGCCCCCGCGCGTCCACCAAACCTCGCGCGATCAACACCGCCAACTTTTCGACCCGAGAAAGCACGACGCCGTCCTCTTTTCCTCTCAACACTCTCGCCAGCATGGTGCCCCTGCAAGTGGGCCACCCAGCGTTCCGCGTCCGCCTCCCACACCCAAGTCGTCTGGCGACTGGGTATCCGCTTCCTCGACGTCCTCCGCTTCCTACGCTCATTCGACTATCTCGTCCAACTTCACCCTATCTTCGGCGACAGACTCTTCGTCGGCCTCCTCCGCTCTTTTTGATTCCTCAAATCCCGCGGGCCGGAGGTCCGAGGACAGCGCCTCGAGCGCGAACGCGTTCTCGCGCAAGC
>NDFF03000152.1:0-60283 GCA_002150815.3 Grammothele lineata | reverse complement strand
GACCCACGCGGGTATATACTCGTATTCTGAGCGGGTTTACCCGACCCGTGCTATCCCGTTATGACGAGTAAAGTGCCGCACTTAGCGGTAGTACACTTTGTGTGCGCTACGTTGTACTAGAGGGCGCGCAGCACGGTGGCCGCAGTGCATCAACTTATATTTCCAGCAAGCTACAGGATGAAGATGTTTGCAGCGAGCTGATGGATCAACAGGAGTAATTACATGTGGAATTTTGTATTGCCTATCTCGTATCGAGCTCACGCACGTCCTACGTCTCCACCTCCACCCTTTTCACTCCACCTCGATCGTTTCTATAGTTCCGTACTTATCTTATCTTTCGAATATATTAGCCCCCGTGTACGTAATTGTTCGGTACGCGTTTGCACGGTCCAAACGCGAATCCCATCGCTTCCATGCGCCCTCCCTCATCCGCTCGACTGGCCGCGCGCTCTCCGGCGTCTCGCCACCGTCGTTTTTCTTACATTACAATTGGTCAGACTCTTCATACAGAGCGCGGAAAACAGTCAAGTAGATCAAAAGTAGATTGTCGGTAAGACAAGAGCGGGGCGGACACAGAGAGCCATGCTCGACACTGCACACACAAAAATCAGCACACATCACTTGCGGGGAGGTACAGACAGGCAGGACTGCCTAAGTAGGTGCTGAGTTTTGCTCTGGTTGTTGTAGAATCTATGAAACACAAATGGCTATGCTTGGTTCACGACTATAAACTTTGCCGAATGAGACTTGTAGACATACTGTCCAGGCAAGAAGACTCGCCTTCAGATCACTATTCATTACATGGACATGCTGGAGCCCCACCGACGCAACGAACACATCACGTTCGCGCACCATGTCCGAGGAGAAGCAGCCTGCAGCCTGAACTTCCAGATGAGCGCGTACCGCTCGGGCAATGTCTCGCCTTTGAGCCTCCTTTGAGCAGCCCGCACACCAGCGCAAACGCGGAGACACTCGCCAATGCGCACTATAGCTACATTTACAGTAGTATAGAGCCATAACAGTAGGGAGGGAATTGAGCGCACAGGCGGCCGCTCTCCCCTGTGCGCAATGCCCGCACACCAGCGCAAACGCGGAGACACTCGCCAATGCGCACTATAGCTACATTTACAGTAGTATAGAGCCATAACAGTAGGGAGCCTGAGGGAAATGGTAATAGCTCAGCACCTATTGCGCATCCAAATTGGATGCCTACCAGTACTAAGTCTGCACCCTGCCAAAGGATGCATCAATCAAATGAAATGATCCTATCAAAAAGCGACACAGATTGAAGGTTTCGAACGTGCGCACGACAACAAGTAAGTCAGAATAGTATCCGACTGAGCCATAGGGACATTAGTATACACATACGTAGTTACAATATAGCACCATGTTGACTGGGCCCTTGGGCACATTGTCCGGCCCATATCTCCATCGTTTTGGGACGCGCCACAGCGCGAGTAGGCTCGTTGGAAAGCTAATTGAAAGGACTTAATTGAAAGGACTTTGCAACGCGCCCACTCGCGCAAAAATCGAACCATGGATTGTGAAGTTAGCTCATATTCTCCTGCCGCCTCCACACACAACGGTAATCTCTCCAGACTAATTTTGATACCGCGCTGTGGCGCGTTCCAAAACGATGGAGATATGGGCCGGACAATGTGCCCAAGGGCCCAGTCAACATGGTGCTATATTGTAACTACGTATGTGTATACTAATGTCCCTATGGCTCAGTCGGATACTATTCTGACTTACTTGTTGTCGTGCGCACGTTCGAAACCTTCAATCTGTGTCGCTTTTTGATAGGATCATTTCATTTGATTGATGCATCCTTTGGCAGGGTGCAGACTTAGTACTGGTAGGCATCCAATTTGGATGCGCAATAGGTGCTGAGCTATTACCATTTCCCTCAGGCTCCCTACTGTTATGGCTCTATACTACTGTAAATGTAGCTATAGTGCGCATTGGCGAGTGTCTCCGCGTTTGCGCTGGTGTGCGGGCATTGCGCACAGGCGAGAGCGGCCGCCTGTGCGCTCAATTCCCTCCCTACTGTTATGGCTCTATACTACTGTAAATGTAGCTATAGTGCGCATTGGCGAGTGTCTCCGCGTTTGCGCTGGTGTGCGGGCATTGCGCACAGGCGAGAGCGGCCGCCTGTGCGCTCAATTCCCTCCCTACTGTTATGGCTCTATACTACTGTAAATGTAGCTATAGTGCGCATTGGCGAGTGTCTCTGCGTTTGCGCTGGTGTGCGGGCATTGCGCACAAGCGAGAGCGGCCGCCTGTGCGCAATGCCCACACCAGTGCGAATTTACAGCAGTATGGAGCCACAACCTGAGTAAGGAGGCAATTGAGCGCACAGGCGGCCGCTCTCGCCTGTGCGCAATGCCCGCACACCAGCACAAGTGTAATGTATATAAACCATGTACCCAGTGTTTTCCTTAATGATCCCCGGCACAAATGCAGCAGTCCTAGCCTTTTACAGGGCCTAACCTGGACTCCAGGGTTAAAAACTACTATAAATGGCATTGGAATGGGAGCAATGGTGTCGCGCAGTCAACTGGTTGCTTCGCGAATGGGTCTACAGCAGGTTTTTTACCGCTCCTTCAGACTTATAGGGTCCAACAGGACACATATACGAATATGACACCGGCATGTAGCTATGAACTCCTATGTTAAGTACATGTGCAAGACATTTGATAGGTGATGGATAAATAGGTGTCTCAGCGCTGATGGAGACAACACCATATATGTGCAAATTTAGACCATTGTTGTGAATCGCGGACACAGCGATCATTCTCAACAAGAACGAAGATTGTGAATTATCTGCGAACAGCCGACGCGTCGGCCGTTCACATATGTAGACGTAGAAAAAGAAGTGATATGTTGATGTAAATGCATGAATGGCCGACACGCCACTCGTTCACTCATTTACATTGCATAGCATTGTATCATACATGCGCTCATCGTCGATTAAAATGAAATGTCATGTGACATTTTACACTTAATGACCGTACAGTGCGGTGGCCGTTTGAAGATATTGAGGTTGGGATTGAGCCATTTGCTAGCAATAAAGTCGTAAACTCCTACCTCGCATCCAACAGTTTATTTGCCTGCTTACCCTCGCTCCCCTAAGGCACCATAAATAGGGTGTGAGAGAGTTCACGGAGAGAAGAGTGCTGGCCGCACGGTGCGTTCCCGCACAACTTACTTTATATATCCCTTGCCGCTTCTTCTTCTCGCACAGTTCAAATGCTCATATCCGGCATTCCGGTTCTATAGATTGAATTAATCTGCCTTTGTCGCTGTATATCTCTCACGCATCCTCAGAATCCCTTTATATCTTCTCCCCCACCGCCTCTCCTCTCCTTTCTCTTCCTCCCTTCAACATTGTCCTGCCCTCTTTCTTCATTGACGATGTCTTCCCCTGATGACGCTGATTTTGGAGTCTCTGATATTACTGTTCGCATTCCTCAGGTAAGTATTGTCTACTTTAATCGATCACATTGATGCTCAGAGACCTTTTGTCACAGACATCCAATAACAGAGCGGTTGATATGCCGATTGCAAGCGAACGGCTCTGGGCATGGGTATGTACGTTTGAACGATGTATAACTCGATATTAACATCGTTCGTTTAGGGTGCTCGCGTAATTGCTCAAGCAGAGTCTCGCGAGCGCTTTGACCCACCTGCATACCTTCCTCCTGCTCTGAATTCTGAAGGGAGCGTCGGTTCCGATATGCCGAGCCTCACAACAGTCTCAGACGATTCTGGTGATGAGGTATGTTTTTTGAACTAGATATAATTCGTATGATGGTTCTCACTTTGCGAGCCTTTTAGCGCGCTGATAATGTTGGCGACGATCGTCACTGGGATGATCTTGTACAACAGCCTCTCAGTGAATCTCTTGCCGCAGTACGTTGATTGATTTGTGTTGACCTTGGAGTTACTCACTTATAATTTAGGAGATCGGCATTCCTGCTGAGCCAGTTACTATGCTGGCGGGGCAACATCGTTTGCGTGCAATGCACGCAGCACTTGATGCCATCTTTCAACGGTTGGAGGCACGTAGCGCTGAGCTTCGCGAGCTTGAGGCTCACCCTCCTACGTCCTACGAACACGGCGCAGAAGTGGACGTTAGTGATGCAGAGGTAATTGAATGGAAGCACAGGATGTCTATTTTGAAGGAGTTGATTGATGAGGATCGGCGCAACTTGGATGAATTTGCCAGAGCAGCGACTATGCATGCTATAATGGACTATTCTGACTCACAGTAGCTATGCCCATATGTGCTGTACGATAGCGGAAATTTGTGTGTAGTGTACAATTGTGATATGGCATCCCAACGGATTGCAGACGTTGCATATACCAGTAGCCTTTTATAACCTGCCTGTCTGCACCGCATGCCTCAAATATAAAATGACTGTTCTGCCATCCTTACGCTATAAACAAATAACACGCTAGACATTCTGAATATCTTTAGGGTGAATTGTGATCCATGAACGACTGACATGTCGGCCATTCATACATATTGAGTACGCAAGAATGTATCAATTTGTAAAGATGCGTGAACGGACGACACATCTCTCATTCACTTAATGATAGGGTAAAGTGTCATCTCGTTCAGACAAATGTTTATTATTAAGTAAAATATGCTACTGTTAAGGCTCAACAGACCATGTGAATGAGACGAATGGCGGGCACGGCAGTGGTTCAGAGATGTCAAGGTAGAGGTCTAGCCCAAGCCCCACGTTATCTTTGGAACCCCCTATGTATAGCGCACGTAAAAATGTCAGAGTAGTGAAAGATACATGTACTAAGAAGACTTTGTACAAAAGTACAGGGGCGAATCAAGGACAACCACGGACCGTTTCAGTTAGCGTGGCGGACTACCTGCGCGATTCCACGGCGTAAAGGTACATCTACCTGCAGAATGTCCTGATCCATCATCTGCTCCTCTGTAATGAGACCGCCTTCAACCTGCTGCCATAACGCCCGCTCTCGAAGGATGAGGAGAACGGCTGTGTCTGCGGCACGGAGAGCTTTCACCCGGGCACGGTCGAGATCCTGTAGAACTCTCCGACGATGCAGCAGGGCCGCATTTTTCTCCTCTACCCACTCCGCATCCTCCCGCTCTCGACCATCTGGACCCATCGATCTCCAATCCTGCATAATAGATACGCTCTTCTCTGCGTCGCTGAACAAGGTGACGAACAGCAGTTCGGCGAGGTAAAATGACCCGATAGCCCTCTTTGAAGTGGTCGCCAAAGTCCGTGTTAGAAAGAACCGGAGGAAAAGACATAAACTCACCTCGGTCTGAGGGAAAATTATATCCCCAAATTTGCACCTCGAACGCCAGCTCTGCAAGTCCAAGTAGGTGTGACTCCAAGGCTCGAGAGCTGACGGAAGAAAAAGGTCTTCGGGGGCGTTGTGGTGGCTGAAATTTGGCATTGCGTTCGGAACACCCCATGGAGTAAACGGAACGAGCTGCATATATTCATCCTCCAACCACATCGCACCGGGCCCTGTTGGGGTGTCGGCGGTGATGTTAGGCCATATCTGGGCCCTGTAAAGAGGATGGATAGGAGGAAGGCGAAGAGCGGCAAAAGGATGGTCACCGCGAAGTGGGTTGTAGGTGTCAGCCATGGGAGCGGGAGTGAACAAGTGATTGAAAAATAGTTGCTAGAGTCATCGGCAGCTTTATAGATGCTGGCTAGTGGCAAATGACCTGAACTCTCCCAATTTGGATATTCCCTTTCAATGTGCCAAAGATATAAGTGCCGATGCTTCGAACTGTGCACTGGAGTTCTAAATCGTTGTCAAACGCAGTTATAAAACCTCTTTGCGCATGAATTGGACCACTACTCTTGTGTTATTGACAGTGAAACGGGCTGACAATTACGATGTATATTATAATGACCCTCACTCTGACACAAGAACACCAACTACTACCAAGGGCCCTATTATAATTTTATAATACTATATACTTGTTGAGCGCTGAGAACACCCGTACCACGTTTGGAAAAGCTTTCAACTGGGGGGTCAGAGACAAGAATGTCTGCAAGTGGGATGCATCTTCTCCCATAATTAGAACATTGACCGGCCTGCCGGATTGAGTGCTTAAACTAGCGCTTCCACACAGCTTTCTTACCGAAGGAGGCAGCTGCTTCATGTAGCCTCTGCAGCACTGTAACAAAATTGAAAGGCTCGCTGCTCAAAAACTAAACCACCCATCTTCCTTAAAAATTTCACAAATGTTGTCTATAGCGTCAAGAACATGTGTGCAAATGTTCAGGCTGAACGGTTCTCCCAGCCGTATGAGACCTTTCACACAAAGTAGTATAGATAGTCGTATATGAACAGCAGACATGTCAGCCGTTTACATGATGACTGTGAGATGCATGAATGGCCAACACGCCTCTTGTTCACTTATTTACAATGTCAATTGTTGTGTTGTTAACAGGAAAATATAGTTATTGTTGACTAAAATAGACTACTTTTAAGGGTCAAATGGTTTTGCGGAGGAGATGAATGACTGATGTGGCTGCCATTCAGAGATGTTGACATAGAGGCCTAGCTGTAACCTAGCTCTAACGTAGCCCTAGCCCTAAGGGGGGCCCAAAGACCCCTTATAAATTGAGTCTGTGGCCATCGCCGCTGGACAACATCGTGTGAGCGCGATAAACGCAATGCTTGATCGCAACTCCCGGCGCATCGATGAATGTATCGCCGAGCTTCGCGATCTTGAGGCTCACCCGCCCTCGTCCTACCAACCAGGCGTTGCGATAGACGTTGGCGATGCAGAGGCGATGGCATGGGAGCGCAGGATTGGTATTCTTAGGGAGTTCCTTGAAGGCAGTCTTGAGCGGTTGGATGAGCGGACGAGGGCAATGCCTGGTTGGGTTGACGTCAACACGGACTTAGCAGGGCAGTAGCAAGATCGCTGTTCTCTCTACAAATCGCGCACGTTAGGCCATGTACTACTACCGCATCCCTCTCAATATGATGTATCTGCACCCTGTCGAAGCTGCCTGTATGCGCTGCATGCAGCGCATATAGCCGACCTACTGAGCGTGTGAAAGATGTCCGTCTGTATGCGCTGCATGCCGCGCATACAGCTAGAGAGACTATATACGCTGCATGCCGCGCATACAGCCAAGTATGTATGCGCTGCACGCCGCGCTTACAGCCAAGTACGTATGCGCTGCATGCCGCGCATGTAGACATGTACATTCATCAGGTATATTATTGAATATACAAGTATCAGATATGATGCCGCGCATATAGCCATACAACCCATTTTTTCTATCCAAAGTGTAGCTCTAACCCTCATGGGGGTACCCTGAAACCCCCTTAATCAGCATCATCCCAACCAACGCAGGTGATGATCCTGCTCAGATTCACGACTGGCGATCTTCAAAACTGCTCCCAATCTTGCTCACCTCCCCTGGCCCTCTTGTTCGACCGCTCAATCCAGAGCAAATGTGCCCGGATGTGTGCACACCATTCTACGTGTTTGAAAGCTCTACGTTGCTTCTTCTAGCTGCCTCGCTGTATGACGAGCTTCCACGGCTTGAGAAGGCAAAGATCGCGTCAGTAAAAAGCCGTGCTAATTTTCCGTATCGTGAGCGAACAGGTACGATACCCTCTGCGACATAGATGATCAGGACTTACATATTTGGACGTTTAACAGGTCAGGCCTGCTTCCTTGTTGAAGGCACGCATGCTGCCTGCGATGCTGCACCGCTATGCTGCCCGAAATGTACGCCTGAACTTCAGTTCGACCCATCAAAGGGCCAGCAGGTCCTCGCGCACATTGGTGCGCATATTCTCTTCGATCCGTCAATCATTCGAAGCACAGAGCCTTGTGGTCTCTGCCTCCGCCCTGCCCCGATGTGCCGTATTTACCTCAAAAAGAACAAAGGTCGTAAGGGCAACTTGACCGTTGATTGGCCGCGAAGCTCGTGTATTAATGAAGTCAAGTTCGCATACAAAACAGCCGCAAAGTCAACGAAGACCTCGCCATGCACTAACGTACCGATCACTTGTCATCTTTGCGGGCCTGATGCACCCGCGATATGGAGCTACAACCTCTCATCCCATCTCAAACGCGTCCATCCAACGGTCCCTGCTAGCGCTTTACAGGACGTTGAGGTGATCACCCCTTCCGAGAGCAAATTGATGGAGGAACTCTGGAAGAACCGCCGTAAGCCCAGGCCACGGAAGAAGACGAAGGAAGAACTTGCCTTCGTAATATCGGAAGCCCACACTTCTAGAATGGCGGGCAGGTAAGTACACTGCCCTCATACACTGCCAATCCGACTTTGATGGCTGACTGTGTGCAGCTCTATGGCCGCTGAAGGCGATCCTGTGGAATCATCAGCGTCAAGCGACGACGACGACGGCAATTGCAGTTCCGATGAAGGGGAATTGTCAGACAGTGGTGGCGAAGATAGTGAAGATGAGGGAAACTCACCTGGAGAGACCCCGCGCAGCCGGGACAACAGACAACGTGCCACTATTGGGGATGAGAACAACGAGAGCACGCCCACCGCCACGATACAGCACGCCACGCCAGTCGAAGACGAACCATCGGCTGGATTAAGGGCCCTCGGTACGTTGCATACGATCTACACCGCTTGAATAGCTCACCTTGTCACAAATATCCTCGTTCCGTGACTAGAAGACGTTCCTACGGCATCCAATGGCGCCGCGACTGCCTCGATCTCGCACGAGCGTCCTGTTGCTCCGATTCTGGACGCCGTATACACTTCGGAGGGCCGGCCGACGCGTGTCGGGAGAAAGCGCAGGGCCCGAGACCTCACAGACTTGTCTTATTGCGAGTGCGGGGTCCATGTTGCCGACGGCGAACCCGGTTCAATCGCGTGTAGTGCTGCAGGGTGCGAGACAATCAGAGTGAGTGCTGGCTATCGACTCAGAGTTCGCAGCTTACTCACCGGCTATTTCTTAGTTCCACTTGGATTGTGTGAGTTTGGAAAGTGCTACGAGAGCATGGAAGTGTAGAGCGTGCGAGCACGAGAAGCGTAGCAGGAGACATTAGAGGGGGGAGGATCGCGGTCAGGACTCGGATCGAGTCGCCTCGATAGTAATCTGACGCCCTAAGATGATGTCACTATTTCCTTTCTTGGTGGGCGCCTTGTAAGGATGGGCGCTTGGGCTGCCTTTCTGAGCGTGCCGTCGCGCCGATGGCCCGGCGCACCGGCCCCCCTCCCGGTGCCTCATGCTACGCTCGTCTGTGCCTGTAGGCATGGGCTTGCGCAAGCTCTTCAAGCTTGCGTCAGCTCTTGGTTACGATTCTGTTGTCTCGCACTTGCGTCAGCTCGTAGCTGACGCAAGCTCTTCCTTTCCTTGTTCTTTCCGTAGTTCTCTCTCTCCTCATTGGCTATGTAGGTACTGTACAGTTATTCCCGGTGGCTTGATCTCGCAGTATATATACAGCTCATGTACCGTACCTACACAGCAGCGCTCGAGATACGACAGTCTTACCCACTCACGTGTCTCTGAGCCTCCCTCGTTGGGCTCCCTTCTCGCTTGACATCCCGCGCGCTCCCCTCTCAAAGTCGTGGATCGCGCGTCAGGCGCTCGAGAGCCTTACATTTTTTGAGTGCTTTTTTTTTCTTTCGTATCTTGACTGCTGACGTCGTCGGTCTGATCACCCGCACGTTGTCAGAAGTGTTTGGTCGCTGCTTGCTATGTCGACTATCGCAAGCATTCGACTAGGTATGCGGACCTCATTGGAGGCGGCCGCCTCTGCCACCCTCGCGCGCGCCGACGAACTGGCCCGCGAGACACATACCGACGTACTGGTGTGTTTGTTGGACCCGCGCGACGACGTACTGTCGCCCGGAGGAGTTGTCAGATGGCAAGACGGTGAGCATTCATGTCTATGGCTTGTTCCCCTTGCGGAGGAACCCTGCGCCTATCTCCTCTGTGCCGGAAGCCCGTGCGCCGCCCCAGTGGTAGCGCGCGCTGTGGTTGATCCTGGTGCGCAGGAGATAGGTGCGGAGGTGTTGCCTGGAGGGCGCGCCGCGCACGCACCAGCAGAGGCGGTGCGCGGTGGGTGTTTTACGTCTCAGGCGATGGGAGGCGTAGCCCTCTCAGGCTCGGGTGTGGTGCGAAGGAGGCTTAGCCGCACTACACCCATCGACGCGGTTGAAGAGGCACGCGAGGGGACTTCCGCGTTGCCTGTGCCGGTTTCCGAGCGCGACGAAACGCTGCTCGATGCCTCGGTTGAGCCGCGGACTCTTCAAGTCGCGCGTGCTCCTGAGAAGGATTCCACGGTCGAGCCGCAGGCCGGGAAACCGGTCGCACGTGCTCCCGTGTCGGTCGAGCCGCCTCCCTCCTGGGTAGTGTGCGCTCCCGACATTGCGCCCTTGGTTGAGCCGCCAGCCGACATGGCCGCGCGAGCTCCCAAGAGGACGCACTCTGTTGAATCGCCGCCCCCGGGCGCGCTGGTTGCAGAGCAAGTGGTTGCGTCGGTCGAGCCGCCTCCCTTTCGGGTAGTGTGCGCTCCCGTCCTTGCGCCCTTGGTTGAGCCGCCAGCCGATATGGCCGCGCGAGCTCCCAAGAGGACGCACTCTGTTGAATCGCCGCCTGGATCTCCGGGCGCGCTGGTTGCAGAGGAAACCACACGGTCCAAGGTCGAGCCGCCGACTCTCAGAGTTGTGTGTGCTCCCGTGCCGACAATGTTGGTCGCGTCGAGCAACGGCAGACCTGCTGTGATGCTCCGCGAAGTGTCAGTAGACGGAGAGGGCTGGACGGTCGTGCGTGTACGCGCGCGAGCGGCCGTCCCGTCTCGCGCGTCTCTGCAGACCGAGCCGAAGTTCTTCCACGGCTGGTTTGGCGGATGCGACACGACGCTGCCTGGGCTGTCAGCGGAGGAGGCGTATGGTACGCGGCACGAGCTTACACACGACATGGAAGGCGTTGAGGGCGACGGAGCAAGCTCATTGGATCGCTCCGAGACTACCATAGAACAAGTTGTCCCGACGTCTCTGTCTACGTGTACTATACCTGGATCTGGCAGTGGTTGCGATGTAGTTTACGCGCCCGAAACAATAGATTCTGTCCTTTCACCTGCCATGGCATCTTGTGTGCATCACCTCGAGCCTAGTTCTGTGCTGAATGGATTAGAACAGTGCCTGGAGGGCGTGCAAGGCATACCTACGCTTCCTGAGCTTGTGTTTGATTCTACATCGCTTCTAGACTGTTTCTTGGCCGATGTTCAAGCGCTGGGGCGTATGTACTCGACGTCGACTAGTAGCGACGATGACCTGACTTTTGATTGGTCGTCTGAGGCCTCCTTCTCGCATGGAGCGGTGGGGAAACGCGAGCTACAAACCGATATGATTCTGTTGTCTTCTGTACACCTAGGGAATAGCGCAGACCTGTTCTCTGCGTCGCAGTCTGGTAGTGAACGCCGCAAGTCGAAAACTCGGCGGAACTCACCCAAGCGGAGCGACGCGCACGAGTTTTTGCAGCGTCATGCCAGCGGGGCCGCACGCCGTGTGGATATGCGTGAAGATATACACGCGGCTGCGCGCGGAGGCAACCAGCGATCTCCTGGAAAGCATACGTCGTCTAGGAAGGGTTCTGCTAATCTGGAGGGCGTACCTGGATATAGAAGACATCCCTCTCTTGTTCCGGAGGGCGTGTGGTTCCGGCGCGAGCGTGACGAGCGTGATGCGTGTTCTGAGACGTCTTCCGAGTCGGTGTCATCTTCCGGGAGCGTTAAGTCTGCGTACAATTCCCCTAGAACCTCTAGCACGCCTCGAAGACGCCATGAGAACGCAGAGGCATCTCACTCGCACTCCTGTAACTCCAGGCCGACGGAGACTAAAAAAGCCGCGAGGAGGAGACGCAGAAGGGAGCGTCGTCAGCGCAAGAAGCTGCAGAAGCAGCTTGCTGACTCGGACTTAGAAATAATCCTACCCCCAGTCTGGAATGGGGAGCCAGATTTAGATCAGTTCGACGCATGGACGTTCAGCGTCGATACATGGATGAAACTTAGCGGGGTGTCTGGGGACGCAGCAATGATGCTCATAGTACGTTTCCTGGGTGGAAATGCGAAGAAGTTCTTCATGCGCCATGTTGCACGTGAGCATTCGAAGTGGACGATGACGGAGCTGTATGAAGCACTGTTCAACTATTGCTTCCCTCCAGAATACAAGGAGACGCTACGTACTCGACTGCAGGGTGCAGCTCAGGGCTCCGAGACTGTTCGTGACTTCGTCCGGGATTTACAGCACCTCGCAGTGCGACTTTCAGACGTCACGGACTTCCAGCTTGTGCAGATATTCTGGAAGGGCATTCATCCCGAATTGCGCATGCACCTACGTGAAAAGGGAATGTACCCCGAGAGGACGCCTCTAGATAAGTTAGTAAAGTACGCGGAACGTCACGAGCAGGCTTACCTGGCCGCTCGTAGAGAAGCTCGTCAAGGTTCTCAGTATCCTGCTGACCCAGATAATCGCGGGGGCTACGGTGTATTGGATGACTCAGATGAATGGCGGTCGGATCGCGAGGATCGCGCGTCCGTTAGCCAGGAATCTGAAGAAGAATTAGAAGCCTTCAAGCAGGAGGACTCGGATGTTGAACCTTACCCAGACGAGTCGGATTCTGACCTGCCTAGCCGCGAGTGGCGCAGCACAGCAGCAACTTGGGGAACCCGCCGACCGTCTTGCAGGACAGAGGAATCCCTCCGAGAGGATTATGTTCGGTTGCGGGCGGAGGGACGATGCTTCGAATGCGGAGAAGTCGGTCACCTAAAAAGAAGTTGTCCGTACCGTCGTGCGTCGACATCACAACCTGTACCTGTAGTCGGAGTTGGTGTGGGGGCCGCATACCTTCGAAGCCGTGACATTTCTGGCTCAGGGCCGAAGGGCGATGCTCACGTCAGCGAGCCTGAGGAATCCGAGTACGGCTCGGACAGCCAGTCGGTAGAGCTCGCAGAAGAAGCACGACGTCAGTGGCGTACCGGAGGTCTCACTCGGAGCCAGTATAGCTGGTGCCGTGCCGAGGATCGTTGCTTCTCCTGTTGGCGAGTCGGTCACATGAGTCGAAACTGCGACTCGCGGTGGGATGCTTGGGACTCGGACACGGGAGACGTGCGTTCTGAAGATGATGGTGGGGCTTACCATGGTCCTGCACAGTCTGGCGATGATAACAGCAGGCGCGACGGGGATGACGAGTACTCAGACTCCTCAGAGGACTCAGACGGGTATTCGTACCTCTGAACACCGTGACCGCTGGCCGTTGGCTTTGTTTGTTCGCGCAAAGCGTATATCTTTTATTTTTTGCGCTTTTGAGTTCCTTAGTGAATGTTTTGGTCCTTTCCAGCGGACGCGGGTCGTCTCGCTAGCTGGCCCGGTGGCGGTATGTGTTCGTTCAACCGGCAGTTGATTTTCTCGTTGCACCGCGGTTCGCGGTGCGCAACCAGTTATATGAAGTTGTAATGGAGGTGGCATATGTTTCTATGTGCGTAGTTCTGTTGATAATTGGCAGCCTGGCGCGCTGGTTGAGGACTCGTTAGAGACAAGTCCTGGAGGGCGAGTGTAAGGATGGGCGCTTGGGCTGCCTTTCTGAGCGTGCCGTCGCGCCGATGGCCCGGCGCGCCGGCCCCCCTCCCGGTGCCTCATGCTACGCTCGTCTGTGCCTGTAGGCATGGGCTTGCGCAAGCTCTTCAAGCTTGCGTCAGCTCTTGGTTACGATTCTGTTGTCTCGCACTTGCGTCAGCTCGTAGCTGACGCAAGCTCTTCCTTTCCTTGTTCTTTCCGTAGTTCTCTCTCTCCTCATTGGCTATGTAGGTACTGTACAGTTATTCCCGGTGGCTTGATCTCGCAGTATATATACAGCTCATGTACCGTACCTACACAGCAGCGCTCGAGATACGACAGTCTTACCCACTCACGTGTCTCTGAGCCTCCCTCGTTGGGCTCCCTTCTCGCTTGACATCCCGCGCGCTCCCCTCTCAAAGTCGTGGATCGCGCGTCAGGCGCTCGAGAGCCTTACACGCCTGATGACTAATGTATGTATGTCCCCTCGTCAACGGGTGTTTGAGAAAAAGGGACCCGCGTCGATTTTCTTATTCCCGCGACCCCCTTGGAGAAGAGTCTCTTTGTCGGGTTGGTAGTACAAACGGCGCACGCCCAAGCTTCCTAAGTTTGGCAAGGGATCACAGTAGTCACACGTCATTGCGCAGGAAGAAACATCGATGGTTGAAGCTGAGAGGATTCGATGAAGCGTGCAGATGCCATTGAGGACAAACAAGAGCAGCGGACGCGTAAGTCCGCCCAAGCCTGCGATGTCGGTGAGCAATCGGCGTGACCGGTACTCCGTGACTAGAGTGACGGAGTCCGTTACACTCGGCCCGGGTCCGAAAGTGCCTCTTATCCTGCTCTTCTCGTCTCGAGATGCTTGTTCCCGTCGCCCAGCTTGCCCAGAAATCACTCTACGGACGGATGCAACTTTGACAGATTGCGCAACGACGCGCACCAGCCCACGCGCGCCCGAGGTTGGCCCGCGTCGCCGACCAATGGACAAGCTGCGCCCAAGCTTCCGGGTCGACGAAGATATTGCCCGCCATGACAACGCCCTCCTTCCCCGGTCATCCGAAGCCACCGTTTGCCAGGAACCGCGCTCCATCACCCCACACCACCTCTGCTCACGCTCTAGCCTCTTTGCGGCGATGTCGGCCATGGTGTATATAGCACGCCCTCGCTGCCTTCGCGTGTCTACGACTGCCCCGGCTGGCTCTGCTCTGTACTCCATACCCTCTCTTCAGGCGTAGACCGCCGCGATGGGCCCTCTTCCAGTCATTCTCCGCCTTCCTTTCTTCATTGCACTCGTGTGTATCCTTCCATCTCATATCTCTTGCTTTTGACACTAATGATCGGCCGACTAGTGGGTCTTCTCTGTACTCGAATTCATCTTCACATGCGTCCGTCTGGGCTACACCACCCATCTCCCGCCGGGCGACCCGCTCAACCATGGACGCGATTTCTATGGTGCGTCTTCCGTGGCTTCAGAGCACAGATCTATAACGTTGCCTTTAGATCCCATTGTCGCTGAGCTCCTCGTCTGTTCCATCCTCGCGCTTGCCTTCATTCCCGTAGTGTGAGTACTCTACTTCCCCTCACACGTCGCGCGCACTCAACTCGGTCCTTGCGATAGCCTACGCTGGGTCCCTGCGCCGTCTCCTTCTGCATCCAAGAACAACCTCATCGAGCTCGCTGCGCTCTCCATCGTATGGCTCCTCTGGCTCGTCGGATGCGTCGTGTCCGCGGTACGTCCCTCTTTTTCCCTCGTATCCCCTCCGTCTCCCGCAAGCCCCGCCTCCCCGCACTCCACTCGCCCCGTCTCCCCGCGTCCCCGTAGTCCCCGTTCCTCCGCTCACGCCCTTTTTCTTTCTCTCCCACTCCACCGTCCCCCGCCCGCCCTTCTGCCCCTCTGCCCCTCCGCTCGACCGCCCGGTCACCCCACGCGCAGAGCATCTGGCCCGACCTCTCCTTCTGCTCCAACTTCGCCACCTGCCGCGTCCTTACCGCCATGATGGCCTTTGCGTGGCTCGGCTGGATCACCCTCACCGGCCTCGCCGTCCTCGCCATCCTCGCCGCCACGAACAAGGTCCGCCCCGCGCCCAGGCCGATGATGGTCGAGTGGGCCGCGCGCCCGAGGGAGGGCGAGGAAGGAAGTATCAGTCGGGTCACGGTTTGAGTTTACGGAGACTGCGCGGGAGAAGGGAAGGACTCCCCCAAGGAGGTTTCGGGCTGGACATCAGATGGAGACTGAATGTGTACGTTTGCGCCCGTCTGTCTGTTGACGTCTGTGACCGTGTTGCGTGTTGTGTCGCGTGTGTACGTCGTTCGTTTGCCCCGTTGTATCCCTACCCCCTTTCTTCCAAGTTTGCACACGCGCGCGCAGTGCTTTCACACAACGTTATGTCCGCCCGCCCCGTGCCCCGCGCCCCTGCTCAGGGTCGTTGTAGCTGGCGGCTGCGCCGCCTGGGCAAGGAACTTGGGAGTGTGGCTATAGCCTCCGCGGGACGACCGTCGCGAGCCCGCTGTGGCGTGCTTCTATATCTATCTATCTGAGCTGGGACGACAGGAGATTCGAGCTCGGACGGCGTGACGTGATGCTCGAGTTTCGACACTTGCTCGTAACGTGTCGTCTACAATGATGTTCTAAACTTGTTCGATAACGACGCGTACGCGTCCAGCTAAGTACGAATCGTGCATATACTCGGACAAGTTACATCATGCCCCACGGATACATCGCGCCACGCACGCACGCTCGTGCGGCCTCCGCCTCCCATTCTGGCTCTCGCACTACTGCACAGTGAGTGTCGTGTTAAGGAACGTCTGGTCGCTCGTTCCTATCTTGATCGCGAACGCCCCAGGCTCGACGACGAACGCGCCGTCGAGCGTCCACAGCGCCAGCGCACTCGCGTTCACGGGCACCGTCACACGCTGCGAGTCCCCCGCCCTGTTTCGCGTCGTCTCGATCAGCTTCCTCTTTTCCTACGACTCGCACGAGGAGGGCGGGGAAGAGACGTACGCAATGGAGATCTTCTGGAACCCCACGAGCGCCTGGTTGGGGGTGACGACGGAGCTGACGACGTCGGTCGCGTACACTTGCACGACCTCCTGTCCGTCCATGGGCCCGGTGTTGTGCACCGTCACGGAGACGGCGAAGTCCTCGTTGGGCGCGATCGGGTTCTTGGATAGGGTGAGGTCCGTGCTGCGGCGCCATTCGTTACGGGTTAGCGCGGATTTCCAGCAGGGAAAAGGGTAAAGAGTCTTACTAGTTGAACGTCGTATAACTCAGCCCGTGTCCGAAACTCCAGATCGGCACCGGGCTGTCCAGGACATACTGGTGCCCAAACTTGAGCTCGCCATCGTCAAGCACGGCGCCCGCGTCGACGAACCGCCCGCCCTTGAGGTAGTTGTAGAACACGGGCGTGGTCCCGACGCTCCGCGGGAACGAGACGGGGAGCTTGCCGGAGGGGTTAAACGTGCCGAAGACGAGCTCGGCGAGGGCGAGCCCGCCGAGCTCCCCGGGGTAGAATTGTTGGATTACGGCGTCTGCGTCTGCGGAACGAAAGGGGACGGGTGGGGGCGTGAGCGGGCGAGCGACAGCGCGGGAGGAGGGAGTAGGAAGAGGTGAGGGGACGTACGTTCTTGGATCCACGGCTCCGCCACCGGCTTCCCACTCACAAGCACGACAATCACCGGGCCCTTCGCGGCGTCCACGACAGCCTGCACGAGCTGCATCTGTGCGCCCACCAAGCCGAGGTCGGACAGGTCGACGTGCTCGCCCGTCGTCGCGTTCGTGCCCGGGGTCCAGAGCAACGTCTGGTC
This sequence comes from Grammothele lineata, assembly GCA_002150815.3. Taxonomy (NCBI): domain Eukaryota; kingdom Fungi; phylum Basidiomycota; class Agaricomycetes; order Polyporales; family Polyporaceae; genus Grammothele; species Grammothele lineata. The sequence continues at coordinate 42,908 of NDFF03000152.1, read as the reverse complement.
GAGCGTCCACGTGCCGACCATCACGACCGTCGCGTCTGCCTCTTTCGCGGCGGTGACGGCGGCGGGGATGCCTGAGGGGTCGTTCGACCAGAGCTCGCAGCCTTGTTCGTACGTGATGGCGACGGAGGTGTTGGAAAGGAATTGGGTGAAGCCTTCGAGGGGGGAAATGCTGTTCAGGGAGGCGTTGAAGAAGACGTAGTCCCCGAAGGAGACACGGGAGACTTGCGGGCCGATGAGCGCGAGGGAGGAGAGGGAGGTGGGGGAGAGGGGGAGGACGGCGTTTTTGTTCTCGAGTAGAATGAGGGATTCTTGCTCCATCGTGTGTAGGAGCGCACGCGTTTCGGGCGTGCGGCGTGTGGAGAGATAGTCGGCATACGGGTACGGGTCTAGGACGGTTAGTCTTAATGTTTGGGAGGAAGAAGACGCGCTCACTCTCGAACAACCCAAGCGAGAACTTCGTCCGGAGCATCGCCTTCACCGTCTCGTCCACCAGGTTGATGTCCACCGTTCCCGCCGCGATCTGGTCTGTCCGCCCGTTCAGCCCTGGTCATCCCTAACCCGGCGAGAGACGGGAAGACATACCAGGAAGAGTAAGGTAGGTGAACGACCCGCCGCCCATCTCGCCGCTCAAGCCGTTCTCGAGCGCAATCTTGGCCGCGCACTCGCGCGAGTCGCACGTCCCGTGCTGGGTGATGAGTAGGTCAACGGAGCCTGCATCGGAGGTGACCCAGTATTTGTACCCCCATTCGGTGCGAAGCTGGAGGGGTGCGTGCGTGCGGTGAGCTATGCGTAGAGGGCTCGAGATGGCAGGTACGCACGATGTCTCTCAAGAGGTCTATAAACGTAAACACGCGTCAGGAGAGCGAGCAGACGGAAAAGCAGCATGGAGGGGGAGATGGACGCACGCTTGTTTGCGATAGCAGGAATTCCATCATAGCTCGAGTACGCGGTCATGATCGACAGCGCCTCAACGCACGCGCGGTTGAACGGCTTCAGGTACGCCGAGCGCAGCTCGCGCTCCCCGCCCGTCACTTGCGCTGTGTTCCTATCCGGACGCGCGTGCATACATCAATCAACATACAACCTCTGGCATACGACCCGTAAGCAAGGAGGACGGGGACTTACAAACCACCTTGCGGGGAGCCGAAAGCAGCGAAGTGCTTGCAGGTCGCAGCCATGCGCGCGATCGCGGTGTCGCTCGCGTTTCGCCTCCGCCCGGACTGGAGCCCGGAGACGTACGCGAGGCCCATCTCACCCGTCCTGCGCGCGTGTGAATTAGACCTATGCGCCCCGTCTCTCTTCCATGCACTCACAAGAACGGATCCTCCCCAAAGTTCTCCTCCACGCGCCCCCAGCGGAGCTCGCGCGACAAGTCCAGGACGGGCGCGAAGACGTGAGAGATCCCGAGCCCCTCAGCCTCGTCCGCGATCGTCGCTGCCGCGGCGTGCAGTAAGGACGGATTGAAGGACGCGGCGAGGCCGATGGGCGAAGGCCAGATCGTGCCGTTATTCGTGAAGCCGTGCAGGCCTGTGTGCGCGCGCACAGGCGGGATGAGATATGGGGGAGGGGGAAAGAGGAGAGGATGCACCTTCAGACTGAATGAGCGCGGGGATACCGAGCGTTGTATTCTCCATGAGGTACTTCTGTCCGACTGTTACGCCAAAGACGAACTTGTTCCAGGGCGTGAGGTAACCACCCCAGATAGAACCGCCCTTTTGTGCCATCATCTCTTCCTGCGGATCGTTGCGCGAGAGCTGAACAACTGAGAGAGGACAAAGGCATAGGAGGGACACGCACGAGACCGGTTTGGTTGTAGGTGAGGGTATCGTCGAGCGGGTCGGTCATGTTCATCCACCCGCTGATATCACCTTGAATTCTGCGCGCGCGCACAGGACGAAGTTGAGAAGTAGGGATGAAACAAGAGGCGAAGCACTCACATCTGGGCCACCTTCTCCTGCACCGTCATCCGCGGCAAGAGGTCGTTCACCCTGTCTTCAATGTCCGCTGTCGGGTCTTTGTATATTGGGGTCGAACCATCTTTGTTCTTTGCGCGCGCGTGTAGGGGGAAGTGGAGGTCGTCGCGGACTCCGAGGAGGTTCTCCGCCGCGGCTCCGGCGAACGAGCTGGTGAAGGCCAGGAGGGTGATCGCGAGTGCGCGCATTGTGCACAGGGGCGGACCGCGCGCGTATGGAAGTATGCAGGAGGGCGTCGCGGCCAAAGTACAAGACGGCGCGAGCACTTATAGGCCCAACGATGGGTAGGGCGCATGCGCGCGGGCCATGGGCACAAGGCACGTCTGGGGTCAGTTGACGGGGACAAGAGAAGGCGAACGAGCGGGAGTGGGCGGGCCGCGGTCGCGCATCATGGCGGGAGCGATGGATGAGCAGGCGGGTCGGGTCGGGAGGAGGTCATGGTGGCCGAGGATATACCGCGCGACGGCGAAGAGACGAGACGGTCTGGAGACGAGCCAGAGGAAGGAGCTTCAGTCTGGGCCGGAAGCGGCAATAAGGAGTATGAGAAGTACACAGAAGTCGAGTTGATGTCGTAGATACAGTACGAAGGAGGGAAAGAGGTGGTCTAGAGGAGACCACTTACAGAGACGGCAGTCGCGAAGCGGTGGGGGCGGTGGCAGGTGACCCGTTCGCGATGGCGAGACGAGCACGCGGATGGTGGATGCCGTTACGCCGCGAGAAGACAGAACACCGGGCCGTAGATATGATGGAGAAAGCGAAGAAAAACAGTCCTAATAAATGCGCGTGAATGTCGCGTAGGAAGATGTAGTGGACGAGAGCAAGAAAAGCGTCGACTGTTGGCCGCTGTGGGTGAGGGTGGGACTTGCCACGTGGGCTAGCGACTACGTAACGCCACGAGCGCGCTTGCGCAAACCGAACGCATCTTCGAGCGAGCGCCCAGTCGAAATGGTACTTAGCTGGTGACCTCCATCTCCTTCGACGCTTGGAGGCCCCAGCTTTCCCTAGCCTTCTTTTCTCTGTTGCAGTTGGCGCTCCTGAGAGATGGGGCGTCTCTTCACTTTCGCTTTCCTTGCCATTGCGGCGAGCGCGCGCCTTCACAGTCGTGACGCGCCTCCTGCATTCTCTGTTCCCCCGAGCAAAGCTGTCGACTCTATTGATCCGTGAGTGAATCACTCTCAGCGCTGCATGGATGAAGTCACACTAACATATATCTGTACCCCAGGTTCATAGGCAATGGGGGCGACTCCCCAAACGGGTCCGGGGGTATGATCCCGTCCACCGCGCCGCCTTTCGCCATGACCCGCTGGGTCGCCCAGACGCGTCAAAACTACGTCTCCGTCACGCCCTACAACTATACAGACACCCACGTTCATGGCTTCCAGGGCACGCACCAGCCCGCGATCTGGATGGGCGAGAGCGGCCCCGCGATCGTCTCTCCTGGAGCCGGCCGCGTGCGCCCTGTATTCGAGGAGCGCGGCATGCCCTTCAAGCACGCGAACGAGATCGCGACCGCGAGCTACTATTCCGTCCTCATGGACGCCATCGAGGGTGGCACGATCCACGCAGAGCAGTCCGCCAGTGAGCCGCGCTCTCTCCATCTTTGTGTATCCGTCTGTGAGCTTCGCTGACGTCATCGCCAGCGTCTCGCGTCGGCCACCTCCGCTTCACCTTCTCCGACACCGCCCAGCCGTACGTCCTCGTCGAGGCCACCCGCGCGTTCGTCTTGGGCTCCGACGACCCCTCGAACCTCACCTTCCCACTTGGGGACATCACCGTCGACCCCGCCGCGCGCGAGATATCGGGACGCAACCCCGAGCGCCAGGACTTCATTATCGGCCCCAGCCCAGCGCCGTCCTTCGCGGGGTACTTCTGCGCGCGGTTCGACGCGCCCTTCGAGAGTTTCGGTACGGCACAGAACGGCACGCTTAATGAGGGAGAGGGGAGCGGGTCGGGCGCGCTGCTGTCTGCATACGCGAGGTTTGCGCAGGGAACGGAGGTGGTGAACGTCCGTGTTGGGGTGTCGTTCATCTCGGTTGAGCAGGCGAGGAAGAATCTCGATACGGAGATCTCAGATGGGACGAGCTTGGAGGAGACGGCGCAGAAGACGCGCGCGGCGTGGGCAGAGAAGCTCGACCGCGTCCAAATTGAGGGCGCGGACGAGGAGCAGCGCGAGATCTTCTACACCGGCATCTTCCACACGCTGCAGGTAAGACCGTCAGCTTATTCGCTTTAAATCTGTCGCTGACTCCGTTACAGTACCCTTATGAACAGAGCGAGGACGGCAAGTACTACTCGGGTTACGACGACACTGTCCACGAGGGCGAGTCCTACACCGGCTACTCCATCTGGGTACGGCGTGAACGCTCCACACCCTGAACGGCACTGACGCTCTCTGTGTTGACTAGGACACGTTCCGCGCCGAGTGGGCATGGCAGATCCTGCTCGCCCCGGAACGCATCCCTGGGATGGTCCAAAGCATGCTGCAGGACTATGTCGAGGTAAGTCAGCACCGAAAATGTTGATACGCTCGTGTAACTGGAGTATGTGGGGTAGGGCGGGTGGTTGCCGATGTGGAAGAACATCGTCGGTAAGTTCGCCTTCTCGTTCACTGGTAATGGAGAAGCTCACATGCACGACTAGAAACGAACATCATGGTCAGTCAGCTCGTGTGTCGAATTGAATAACAGCGACTCATGTGTTGGGTAGGTCGGGACACACGCGGACTCGCTCGTCGCCGAGGCGGTCGTCAAGGGCATCCGCGGCTTCGACCTCGACACCGCGTACGCGGCCGTGTACAAGGACGCGACTGTCCCGCCAGAGAACGACTGGAACACTTCGTACGTTCTGCAATTGTACCATCCCCACCCATAGGTGAACCACTCCTATCCACAGGTACTTTGACAGAGAAGAGGTGCGTCAGCGCGGGGACATGGATGGTCGTTGGTTGACTGATAGGGCGGCGCGCAGAACGTCGGGTACGAAGTTCGCGCGGGCCTCTCCTCAGTGTACGAGACCGACGGCTGGGTTGCGTCCGACATCCACTCCGAGGCTGCCTCGCGCACGCTCGACTATGCATGTACGTCTTCTCCCTCCTCCTTCCCTCCGCCCGCTCTGAGCAGCTCACTACTGCGTGCGCGCAGACGACGACTACGCCCTCTCCGCGCTCGCAACCGCGCTTAATCACACCACCGACGCCGCCCGCTTCCGCGCGCGCGCCTTCTCCGCCCCCTTCACGATCTTCAACAACGCCACCGGGTTCATGGAGGCGCGCAACGCAAGCGGGGCGTGGGCGGGCCAGGACGCGGGCTGGACAGAGGGCGACATGTGGGCGTATACGTTCGATGTGGTGCATGACGTTCCTGCGCTCATCGAGAGGAGGGGCGGGGAGAAAGAGTTTGTGGAGTTTTTGGACGAGCATTTTGATGGAGGTCGGTGTTTTCCTGTGTTCTTGGTGTTGTGGGTTTGGACGCTGACGCGGAGCGTACAGGGCATAACGATCACACGAACGAAGTACATTTCCTCAGAGTCCGAACACACCGTGAGTTGTAGCGCTCATCATTCTTTCCTGTAGCCTTCGCACCACATTCCGTACCTCTACTCCCTCGCGGGCGCCGCGTCCAAGTCCCAGTCCCGCATCCGCGAGGTCGCGCGCGACAACTACAACAACTCCGTCAACGGTCTCTCCGGTGTACGCCTCCCCCTCGTCTTCGCTCTTGTGCTTCTCTGACGCTGATTTTGCGCTTGTGCGTGGGTTTACAGAACGAGGACTGCGGCCAGATGAGTGCGTGGTACGTCTTCAGCGCACTTGGGTTCTACCCCGTCGACCCCGTCTCGGCCGAGTACGTGATCGGAACGTGCGCGCTCTTCCTCTTTCCGCCGTACGTAGATTCTGCACGCTCACACACTCCCGTCAGCCCGTTCTTCGACAAAGTTACACTTGACCTCCCCGACGCCCCCACCCCGCTCGTCATCTCCTCCCCCGGGGCGCCCTCGAAGCCGTACATCAAGAGCGTGCGCGTGAACGGTCAGGCGCTCGACAGCCCCATCCTCAAGCACAACGACATCTCGCGCGGAGGGACGATCGAGTTCGAGATGAGCGCGACGCCGCAGGCGTGGGCGTCCGGGACCCTCGTAAGTTCTCTTTGCGTTGTGTTCTGTGTTCTGTGTTGTGAGAGGTAGCTGACGGTGACTCGGGACTTGAACGGGCAGACGGGACAGGATGACACGAGGTACGAGCATGACGAGCTCTGAGCGCGTGCCGCACTTTTGCGCTCGCGCTGTGTTAACGTTAAGGACGAGAGTCTGACGTCGCCGCGCGCGCGTATCGTGCCGCGGTGCTCCAAAAGCACTTGAATACTACATAATGCCTCTCTACAAGAGTATGTTATACAACCGTTCGGTTGTTCAAGCACTCGGAATGCGGAGCGGAGTGCGGATCGTGGGCTGGTCAGGATGACGGGGAAGTTGAGACGACGCCAGCACTAGGTGTATGGTGATTTTGGGGGCGCTGCCCTATGTAATTACCTCTTTGTGACGCGATCACTTTCTTGATTAGCCGGCTTACAAGTCAGCAGTCCAGTAATGACCTCGAAGCTTGAGCAGTGCGAATCAATAGGATGGAAACACACAATGAACCTCACACCCCCTCTCTACCTGCACTTCCGTTTCAACTATCTACGCATGCGTACGGGAGGCATAGTGATATGGCAAGGGCACGCCCACCGTAAATCGAGTTCCACGGTCTCCAGCATATTTCCAGCGGACAGTAGCTTTCTAGCGGCATCCAGAACCGCCGGCGCATGCGTTGCCGCCATACGTGGGTCCTCCCATGATTCAGGAGGGTTGTAAGGCTCCTCTGGCCAATCGTGGTGCACAGCATGCCACGCGTACGGAACGTTGATGATGAAGGAGCGTAGCGGATGCGTGCTCGCAGCGATCTCAACCATCGAACACTGTAAAGCCGCAGGAACATCGCGTCAATATCAACACCGAACATGTAGTGTCGTGGGACGCACTAGTACCGTTCGAAATTCGGACTGTTCAAGTTTCCCCAACGAGAGCTCTAGCCTTGCAAGAGAGAATTTGTTCTCCGGGTGCGCAATTGCCCTGGCGACATCCGTGTACAAAAAGCTGTGCGCGGAGTCCATCTCAAGACGGAGGTCCAGGTCTCTTCCTTCTCCAAGGATCGCGAGGAGGTACTCCATGCTCCCTCCATCGTGGATGACATCGACCCTGCGTGGCGTCCATTCCGGAGAGGCCCCGAACCCCAGCGCGTAGAGGTCCGACATCCGTCCATGCACACGCTCCAGAGAACGCCATGTACCGACGTTGTCTATTGTCTGCGCTTCGATGTTGAAATCGCGGGCAAGGTCGGAGCTATCTTCCATATCCATCGAGTTCCGCGAGTCACGGTCGTTGAGCGCGAATGTAGTCACGGCTGGAAACAAGCGCACCCAGGGTTGGGGCTCGGGGAGAAGATAGTGGCGGAGTGTGAGTTCGCGCACGTTTGGAAAGCATGTTCCTAAAGGTAGATCGGCGACATGTCGTTCGAGTGGCGGCGTAAGAACGAGTGTAGAAAGGGTATCGCGGAAAGGAAGGAGTTCTTTGAGGACGTTCAAACTGTTGATCTTGGAGAGTACGGAGTGAGGCATGTATGCGTCGTCGTCGGTTGGTAGATATACGGAGATGTGAGCGGAGCAGAGAGGTCCTGAGCACAGAGGTTTGAGGAGAACAATTCCGTAGTTCCGGAGACCCGTCAGGTGGAGGTGGGTAGTGTGTGTAAGGATATTCGCGAACGCCTTAGAGAGGAAGGGGCCTGAGCTGAGTAGAACATCGGTATACAAGATGGTAAGGGCACGTATGACAAGGCTGTTCACGTGTGCGCGCAGGAATTCGCTCAACATCCTTCCAACTTCTGGGGTGAGGGGTTTCTCCATGCTGAATCGAAGTTTGAGAGGAATGCGAGTGCGATGGCAGTCCTCGCCCGCTGACATGAAGCGAAGAAAGGAGTGCACTGTCGCGCTGTCTGAAAGAACAACTTCGTCCTGTAACATCAAACTTGCGGCATGGTTGTATAGAGCGCGATCCATTCGCATCATGGCGGATATCTCGGTGAGGGGGAGATATGACATGACGTGCAAGATCACATCGTGGGGTAAAAACGACCCCATCGACTCCGGTGTATAGCTCATCTGCGCGCACAAGTCAGTAACGCATAGAATAAGAGTCAACGTGGTCGAGATATACCGTGAACACCTAAAGCGTCGTACTGAGATAGGACGACCGTCGACGGCGACAACCGCCGATTGCAGCCACTGACGCCGGAAAAATGCGAAAGTGCACTCGGCCTCCAATGACGAGAATGGTTTCAGGTTTAAAGAACTTCTTCGGCACGCGCCACGAGGATCCAACGGCGTGTATTGCGAGGCCCCTAAGTAGCTTCCCAGAACGACGGTTGAGAGCGAAAGCCGATGTGTCCGAGCTGGTGAGAATCGCCAGTCTCGTCACGTTGGTGCCACGTGGTCGCTTATGATCGATGATCTCGATTGAGCATTAGTCATCAGTGGTGACAAAGAAATCCGGCACGTGCTGTAATAGGCATCCGCACGCTCAGTACCTATTGATCGTTTCGAGCGGAATATCGACCCCATTCGCCCACTCCATTCATGCAGTATAGTTGGTTTCAGAAGTGAGCTTCAAGGTCAGGAAGCCTATTAGCTGAATAATTTCCGGGCAATCGCAAGCCCTACAACGGCGTCGAACAAAATCACTGGCTATATGACCTCTCGGGTTACTTACTAATTCTTGTGGTTATAGTGGCCGGCGCATCATCAGGATCGATTGGCAACATCTACCCAGAGATACCATTCGCCCTCTCACTCCAAGTCGACGGTCGTTAAAAAAATCCGGCGTACGGGTCTAGGGGTTGCGCCGATTCTCTTTTCTCCTTCCCGAGACCTCGCACTTATCCTCACGTCAATTACCCAGGCTCCCACCTCCGAGTCGCTTTCTGGGCTAGGATATACTGTCAAGCAACACTGAGTAAGACGTAAGAGCTAAGACTACCCCCGTACTTCTATCAGTTAAACGAGGTTGGTGCCGTTGTGTCCGCTGACTATCCGTATAGCGTAGGCAGTTGAACTTGACCGTAATTTACCGGGCAAGTATCACATACGATACTCATATCAGGCTATCATGTTTCCGCTCGGCGAGCGAATCCGAAGTCGCTTTCGTCATAGGAAGCATTACCCGTACGAAGGCCATTTGAACATACCGAGGAAGAACTTCTAGCCGACGATTACGGTAATAACTCCTCAAGGCAGACGACTGCAGCATCTCAACTCCTGAGAGTGGTCAATACGAGGGCACGTAAGAGATGCCGATTAGCATGATAGCCTGCACATGATGCATATAGACTGACGTACCAAACGTTTCAGTATAGCCGCAGCCGTACCAGTTGCAGGCAGTCACTACACGCTCGCTCACGACGGTTTGCGGCCAGCGGCAAATAAATTCCATAGAGTGTACTGTAATGAGACTCACCGCGCCAGTGGTCATTTGCCTCTCCTCGGACGCGACCACGGAAGACCGTCAGCACGCTAGCACCTCCCGGTACACTAGTACGCACTTGTCCTACCTCAGCACCAGCATCTTCGCCAGAGACGCCAAACAGGCTTCGCACACGCAGCATGCGCAAGGCGTAGCTCGGCCCTTGCTCTCGATCAGGCAAGGGTCACAAGGCACGTACGGCGCGGCGGCGCGCACGCGCGGACAATGCGCCCCCCGCGCTCTCGCGAAGCCCGCCCATCACGTCACCGATAGATTGATAATCGTCGGTGCGGCGGGCAGATGACCTCCTCCGACCCCCCAGCACCCCCAGCAGCCCGCGCGCCAGCAGGGGCACACGGCCAAACGGGCTCGCGGGAGGCCGCCGTCCCGAGGAGACGGACGAAGGGGGACGGCTTGGGCGCGGTTCCCGCGGCGGCCTCGAGGCGGGCGCGCGCTGCGCGGGAGCAGTGCGCGGGTCGTCCTGCCGCCCGGCCTCGTGGCGTCTTGAGAGGCGTGCGAGCCAGGCGCGATCGGTGACGATCGTAGGCCTCGGGTGCAGGCTACCACGGCGCAGGTCGCTCGGTCTGCCCATGGCCGCAGAGAACTAGCAGTCCGAATCCCCGCGGCGATCCTCTAGAGTCTGCGGGTACAACAGCAGGCAGAGCAGGAGGCGAGATCTCCAGACCGCAAAGTAGGACCATACGGAATTGGGAAGCAGTCTGACGGCAGCGACGTCGGACCAGCGCCCCAGACGCAGCGTAAGACAGAAGACATGCTCAGCGGATGAGGTGACTCGTCCACCACCGGCGAGCGACATTACGCCTCTTTGATGCGGGCCGCTGCGCACCGCACCAGGACCGCGAGGGACGCGCAATGCCCGCACTGCAGAACCGCAGGCCCTGGCGCGAACGGCCAGGAGCCAAGCACAACGCGCAAGTGCGCACATTCGTCGGCCCAGGGTCGCAGCATCGCGCGCCGTCGCCCGAGCCCCAAGCTCGAGTCCGCGCCCCGCGCCCCAAGCCCCGGTCGAACAAGGTTAGACCTCCGCCCTGCGCGAGGACGTCGATGCTGATCCAGAGCGGGCGCCGGGCGCGGCGGTCAACTGGGCTGAACACGCGCATGCCGCGCCCTCCGTGGGCGAAGCACCGGCACGTCAGCCCAGGGGGGTCAGGAGACTCTGGGGGCGGCGTGCGTCGTGCGACGCCGCACTTGGCCTATTCAAGCATCGCAGCGCGCACCTGGACGTGGGGAGACGATAGTGCGGCCGGCGGCAGGGCGGAGTGGGTCGGCGTGGGCGGCGGCATGCTAGGGTCGGGCGCGAGGGGGCGTCGAGCTTGAGCTTGACGGAGGACAAGGATGCTTGCCAGAGACGGATTGGGAGCGGGTAGAGCTGCACACGGGCGCTATGCTCCTCGCACCAGTTGGCAGGGTCCTGTGGACGTGTGCGCCAAGGCGAGGGGCGAGCGTCGGAGCGCGGTCGCGCCGCGCGGAGAACACGTTGTAGCAGGCCCGCCCGCCTTCGCCCTTCGGGAACCTCCCCTCGGGCTTCGGACTTCGGCCTTGAGCCTCGGGCGCACAGTCTGGTCCCGGGACAGGGCGGAAAGACGACGGTGAGGCGAAGTCGAAGACGGGAAGGCGGGGAAGGTCTGTATACGAATCGCCACGCGCCTAAATTGGAGTGTGCGTCGGCCACGTACACGTCCACCTGCGGACTTGAGCGACGGCGCCCGAAGTGTCCGCGCACGCCGCAGAATCCGCCGTGCGGTTCCTCAGCCGCCGTGTGTTTGCCGCCAGTGGAGAATGCGGGGGCCGCAGAAGCGGAAAGGATGGAGGGAGGGGAAAGGAGGAGGAGGCGACGTGACCCGCCGATGGCGCAGGTGAGAGCCTCGTGGCGGACTAAACCCCGCCAGCGCCGGTGGTGTCCGGAGTCTGGCAGTAGAGAGCCGCTAAGTAACGGTAGCAGGAGACGGGAAACGCCGCTACTTACCGCTAGAACTAGCACTGCAGAGCACGCAGCACCTACGGGTGTGACGATAGTGGCTGCAGCGGTTGGACGTGCGCCATAGCGCTGTCGACGCGTTTTGTAGTTACGTACGACCGGAGTGCCGGCGGGGGGAGAGGAGGAGCTCATACGGCGCAGGGCCGGTGCACTTGTCGGGCGCGGGGCGGTGCGCGTGATCCTCTCGACAGGAGGCACGATGTTTGAGCCAGGTCTTTTGTGAACCTTGCGCGAGCGCAGTCGTGCGCCGTGTGGGCGAGCTGGGAGGCGCGTGGAGGTGCGGATCAGTAGCGTGGACCGAGACGGGAAAAAGACACTGACCCGATAGGTGCCACAAACCTCAAAATGCGGAGGCATGGGCGTGTGGGACCCGCTGTAGATCTGAGCATGGGCAGAGAGGTGCGGCAAGAGCTAGCGCCGGAGAGTCATGAGATGGCCCTAGTACGTGATTACGCTGAAAGGCAGAGGTGAGGTACATGCTTGGCCATTGAATGGAGAGTTAGGGCCAGCGCGAACACCTCGAGTGCGCGGAAGACTATACCGTATGTCGACGGTCATGTCGCTCGCAGCGATACGCCCAGGGGTTAATATGTTTTGCATGACGCTGCCGAGGTATTAGAACGTGTGGTTGAAAGAATACCAAGCCAAATGGACGAACCTGAAATTGAAAGATGGGTCCGAGAAGCGCTGGAGATCTTAATGACCTTCACTGCGCGGCCACTTTCTCCATATCTGCCGGAACGCTGGAAGCCCTTGACAATCGGTCGATAACGACGGTCGTATCAGAGACGCTGCATAGGTCGAGTGCGTCGCATAGCGGCTCGACGAGCACATCGCGGAAGCTCAGACATTCCGGGCGCACTTCAGTGTTATATATCACTCGCCGGGTATCTAGTGAACAGCACGGCGTGAACAAGCCGTTTGAGTGATACGTATGAACCGTGGCGAACAGAGGACGCGAACTCACCTCCTCTCAACGCATGGCCGCTCCCTCACGGGAGTGATGACGCAGGCAAGCCGAATCTGTAACAAAGCAGCTGAGGCCAACCTTAACGTTCGCGTTCGACCGTGGCGGCTGACTCGTCGGAGACGCGCAGACGCCCGGACGCAGCCCGGCGGACGAGAAGAAGCATACAGCACAGCCGCAGCGCCTCGAGGCCGCCATTTGATCCTGCGGTCGAACGGGCGCGAGTGGATCAACGAGCGTACTTACATTCAACACCGGCCGGGGAGCTCGACGGCGAGCCGCCGCCCCGACAGCTCCTGGCGCGCGCTGCGAACGGGTGATGCGTGCCGGGGAGCTGTGTCGCGCGCGGGCGGCGCTGGGCAGTTCGGGTCCTATCGACGTGCGGGGTCGGACTCTGGGCTCGGGGTTCAGTGCTGGGGGCGCTAGGAGGAGAAGGACGGGACGACACGGTGGCGGCACCGTAAACAGATGGCGGGGATGGTCGAGGATCCGCGATATGCGGCGAGCAGGAGGCGTTCCGCGCGAGCCGCAAGCGTTCGGGCAGGGGGCGCTTAGAGAGACGAGCGCATATACCTCGAAGTGCGTTCATTTGTTGACGATCCTGGAGGGGTAAAGTAGTTGGAGTCCCGGGTCGCATAGAAAGTCGAGTAACGGCTGAACGCACCGCAAAATGGAGCGCATATACCCACCGTTTAGACAGCATACGCCCTAAGTAATATCTTCTGTTACAGCACGAACGTCGAATTTTAGAAAGCCAGCAACCGACAACTCTTGCGCCACCGTCGCGCCCTGCTGTTCACCTAACCCAGACAAGAAAATACATCCTTTGCAGACCGGTAAGAAACGATTACCATACAGAGTATTACCCGACAGCCGCGCCTTCGTGCCCACAACTCGCGCAGCCCCCGCCGCCCAGGGCACACGGTGGGAACGGCTCGTATTGCCAGGCACACGATACGTCCGGTGGCAGAGCCCTTCGCCGGCTCGAAATACCAGATGGATCGCCCCCGCCGTCGCGCCCAATCGCGATGTTAATGATATAGTACTGATCACTTTCCTGCCCACACGATGGACCAGATCAGCAGACGGGGCGGAGGACGAGGGGCCGTGGGCGCGGAGATGGCGGTTGACGCGACGTTCAGCCGCTATGGCGGCGGCGGCGGCGGCGGCGGCGGCGGGCGAGCCTCGCCCGGGACGGCCGACGGCAGGGTGGGGCTTAGCAGCCGCCCCGCCGAGATCGACCGTGCAGTGCAGTGCTTGTGCGCTGCAAACTGTGAACACTGGTGGCTGACGTAGGCGTAGTCGCGTGTAGACGTAGGGAGACACGGTCGGACCAGCGATAGGTGGTGCATCGCGCGATGGCCGCCGGAGGCGATGGCGATGGCCTTCGAGTCGACAGTGACACACCCCAGCGCCGGTGTGTGGATCGTCCGAGTGCGCCAGTCTTGGAGGTGCCCTTGTCCGCGACGACGGCGCTGTGCGCGAACATCATTCAACGATGCCACCACCGCGCTGCATACGTCGCGCGAGCGACTCGGAACACCGACAGCCACTGCTCCGATGCAGCCGGCCGCATGGACGAAAGCCGCTCGTCACTCAGCCGCTCGCGCGCGAATCCGAGCGACGCTACATACAGCGTGCCTGGGGGCCCGAGGCCCAGCCTGGCAGACCGGGAGGGGTGAGGCGGTGCGACGCCCTGACAGTCCGCGGCCAACGCCGCGGACGTGCAGTGCCTGCAGCCTACAGGCTCACGCAGGCAGCCGCTCTCGGCGCGGCTGGGGTTCCCGCTGCCCAAAACGGGACGCAAATCTAGGTTGGAGTTGACGAAGCGGTGGCCGCGCACCGTGCACGGGGCGGCGGCGCGCCGTCCTCGGAGCGCGCCCGCTGTGAGCTCACGTCACGGCGTGCCTCGCGCTCCCGCGCGCGCGAGACCGCCGGCGGCGGCGGCGGCGGGTGGCGCGAGCCTCTAGAAGCGTCGTTGGTGGCTCCGGCTCGGGCGGAGGCGTGATGCGGACGCGTTCCGCTCTATCCCTCTCCGAGGGCGATGGGAAGGGGGATCGTCGTGCTCGTGGTGGACGGGGGCGCGAACGACGCCGTAAGGGGGGTGCCACCACGCGCGATGGGATCGCGAGGGGGCGCAGGAAGGACGGGTTTGGTGCGTCCACCCTGGGAGATGAGGGGCCGGTGCTGGCGCGGGAGCGGGGTGCCGCGCGGGGCCGCGATGATCGCGGATGGCTGACCGGGGCGGCGGCGGGGGGAAGGCGGCAGGCTGGAGCGAGGAGGTGGGAGCTGAGAGAGGTGGGCGCGGAGGGGGCGGGGACGGGCATATGGCTGCGGGTGCCTCGCCTGCGCCGCGTTGTGATGAGCGGGGACAGGACCGCGTGGTGCAGGCCCGCGCGCGCGGGATCGGGGCCAGACGGGCGGCGGGCGAAGGACGAGCGAAGATGGGCACGACTGGGAAGCTGCCTGCAGCGGGCGAGGCGAGCGCGCCGCGTTAAGCCACGGCGAGTGGCCGCGCGCGGATTCGCACGCGCGCTGGCCAGGGCGCACGGCGGACGATGGGGCGAGGATGGGCAGGGATGGGCATGGAGGAGGACCGAGCGGGAGCGCGTGGGCGCCGAGGACCCGATGAGGACCGTGAGAGCGCCCGAGCGACGCCCGAGCCCGGGGCGCGGCGGCGATTCGCGACGATGGACCCACGATGGATGGACGAGAACAAGAACGAAGCTCAGCAGAGCAGAGCACTTCGAAGCACGACCGTCAGCAAGCGACAACAGGCGCCCGTGTGAGGCACGCGGAAGCAAATCTGCGGGGTTCCCACGCTCTCCCGCCGCTCCCCGGCGCCGCGCGTGCGGCGGTGCATGGCCGACCGGCCCCAGCCGACGCCAACAGATCCAGCTCTGATGGCCACCACCCGCCCGCGCCCCGTCGGCCCGCCGCCTTCAGGCTTCGTGCTGACATCACCATCGCGCCCGCAGCGGCGGCCAGAGCGGCAGAGCCTTCCTTTGGCCTTCCTCGTCCGATTCGCGTCCCCATCCCGCCGCACGCGCCCACGACGACGCCCACCCCACCACCCGCGGGCCCCAACGCTCGCGTCCATTCCGAACCAAGCCCCTTCCGCGAGAACACTCCGAGTCCCCGTCGCGACGTCCCCCCATGATCCCCCCGGCGTCCCCGATGGAGCGTCGCACGGCGCGCCCGCGCGACGTCTTGTGCGTGCGTGTGTGCGTGACCTCGGGCGAGCCCGACGCGCGGCGGGCGGGGCGCTCGTGGCGCCACCGGGTGCCACCTACCGCGAGGCGGGGCTGCTCCGACGGCCACCGCCCGCGCGATCACGGCGGCGTCGGGGCGTGTGCGCGGCCGCGGTCGCGGCATCGCGCCTCTTCCTGAATCCTGAATCCTGCGAGGGCGAGTGGCGAGCGAGCGGTGTCCCGAGGCCGCCAATTCCGCGGGGTGGCACGTCGTCTGGCGTTGACCTGGGGCCGCGCCTACCCGCGCCGGAGCCACGACGTCTGCCTGCTTCCCGACAGTCGTGCCGAGGACGGGACGGGGAGAGGTCTGCCTTGACAGCGGTTGTCACCAGGGCGGGTCGCGGCCGAGCGACGCGCGGCGTCGTCCAAGGAAGTCGTGTCTGCGCGACGGTGCGCTCCCGACGTGCGTGCGTGTCGCGGGCCTCGCCCGCGGGCTCACACGCCCCGCCGGGCGGCGCGGGCGCGGGCGCCGCCGGCCTCGAGCCCCCCTTCCAAGTTCCTTCCAAAGCCTCCCCTCCTTCCATTCGAAGACACGTGCGCGCGGGGTGCGCGCAGGCCGCGGCGGGAGAACCGATCTCGCGCGCGCCCCCAAGGCCAGGCCGCCCACCGCCCGCCCCCGCGGCGCGCGCTGTGCCCCCTGCCTCCCCCAGGCCCCTGCTGCCTCCCCCACCGCACGTCCGGCATCTGTCAGACGGCGAGCGCACATCAACGGAAATAGAAAGGGCGCCGCCGGGGGCCGGGACCCCGGCCAGCGCTCCCTCCTCCCGCGTCCCGTCCCGCGCGTTGGTTCTCCTCCTCGATGACGCTGAGCCGCGCCCGGGGCCGACCCGCGCCCGGCGCTTGGACAACTGCGACCGGGCCGGTGGCGTCCAGATCTGCGCGCGTTCGCGAGAGACTCGGGCGCGAGCGTGCACTCGTGCGTCGTGCAGAGCGCGCGCGAGGCGGGATGGTGAGGGTGGCATGGAGTCTGTCGTCTGGACAGACGAGCCGCGGGCACGCCACGCCAGACACTTCTCGCCCGAGAGGGCGCGCCGACCCTGACAGTGCTTAGCGTGCGGCGTGCGGAGGTGCGACGATTCGACGGGAGCGGGCATGGAACCACTCACCCACTGGGGTACTGAGCCGCTGAGCCACTGAGCCGCTGGGTACCCAGTCCTCAGGCCTCAACCGCGGGGCACTGAGTCCCGAGCCGCCGCGGCGCTCCCGAGCGCGTACTCTTACCCTAGTACCTGCCAGTGCCAGTGCCAAGCTCCCCCGCACACCCGCACGCCCGCACGCACGAACGCACGCACGGCGCGCGGAGAAGCCCCGTGCCCCCGTGCCCCCGTGCCCCCGGGGCACGTCTGTGGGAATGCCCGACGAACTCCCGCTCGTCTCGTCGAACGAGCGCTCGGAGCGGGCGCAAAGTCCTGTGCGCATAACCAGTCAGTCAGTCAGGAAGTGGGTCAGTGAGGACGCGCGACTCGTCCCGCGCGGGAGGCAGCGAGCCCACCGCACTAGTGAAACGCTGGCGCGGGCCGAGGCGGCAGATGAGGCGCTCGCTCAGACGACCGACGATGGACGGTCGAGTAACGAAGTGCTGCGAACCTGCCGGGTGGGTGACAGGTGCGCCCTGCGCCGGACGTGCGCACCCTGCGCCGGACGTGCGAAGGAGCGTGCGTGCCCCGCGCGGGCCTGTCGTGTCGCGTCGCGCCCTGTCGTTCGTTCGTTCGTACCTAG
This sequence comes from Grammothele lineata, assembly GCA_002150815.3. Classification (NCBI taxonomy): domain Eukaryota; kingdom Fungi; phylum Basidiomycota; class Agaricomycetes; order Polyporales; family Polyporaceae; genus Grammothele; species Grammothele lineata. The sequence goes on along the minus strand of NDFF03000152.1, from coordinate 25,451 downwards.
CTCTCGGGTCGCAGTTCGAGGTTCGAGGTTCGAGGTTCGCGGTTCGCGGTTCGGGGCGGGACGGGAAGCCGCTGCCTCCCTGGGCGTGCACAGTGGCGGGCTTACCCTGGGCTCGGACGGGGGCACGAGCCTGAGCATGGGTGCGTCTGCCTCTGCTACTCTGGGGGCTCTGAGACTCTGGGGGCGCTGGGACTCTGAGACTCTGGGCGAACGAGGGGCCGCCCGGGCTGCGCTGCGCGCGGGGCTGCGGCTGGGAGCGGCCGAGGCCCGTCTGTCTGCGCGGGCGGGAAGGACGGAAGCCCAGCAAAGACACGTACGGACAGACGGGGACACACTCAGCGCGATGGAGGTGACCATGGGGGAGGGCGAGGGCGCGGGCGCGGGCGGGTGAGAGACATGCGGCGCGCATGTGAGCCGCCGGGGGCGAGAGAAGCCTGGCGGCTGGCGGCCGGGGCCCACGCGCACACGAGGCGGGCGAGGGGCGACGGGAGACGCGGGGACGATCCGGCACGTAGTACTGCGGTGCTCTCCCTCGAGCCCTCGCACTGCGGGCGAGCAGCAGCTGCTGCTGCTGCTGTGAGCTCAGGAGGTGCGAGTCAGGGCGGCGCAGCGGGTCGCGCGCGCCTGCCGCCTTGCGGAGGACCGACGGGAGGGGGCCGAGGGCACGCTGGTGAGCTGCACGAACTGACGAGCGGACGGATGGCGCGCAGCTGTGCTCCTCCCTCCCCGGAGGCGGACTGAATGGGCGGCAGGGCTCGGGCGTCGGATCTCGATTCTCGATGGACGGACGGACGGATGGATCGGGCGGCGGCTGACAGACTGAGGTGCAGCTGGTGGCCCGCGGCGGGGAGACGAGGTGGATGCCGGCTTGGGTCGGAGGGCGCGCACGGGGCTGGAGATTCAGAAGAAGCAGCTGGGAGGGGACGGAGGGCGCGATGATGGGGTCGCGCAGGTGACGTAGGGCGCTGCAGTGGACGCGGCCGCGGGCGGCTAGATCGCCCCGGGGGGAGCGCAGCCGCGGGAGAGAGGCCCGGGCGGGTCGGAAAGAGGACTGGGAAGTGGGAAGTGGGGACAGGCGAGGCGGCGGTGGACTGGCAGGGCGGAGAAGCAGCGGAAGAGCGGAAGAGGGGGAGGTGCCGGAGCCGCATGGATCAGACGGGCGGAGAGGTTTCCGGACCAGGGCGAGGACGAGGCGGACGAGGGGCGGGAGAGCAACGGAGAATAAGGGAATGGGTGGGGCCGAACGGGCAGCGCGAGAGGGTGCGAGAGGAGTCGCGATGGCTGCGGGGGCCGCGCGGGGGGCGTGTCCGGAGGGCATGAGGCTGGAGAGCCGCAGATGAGCCGCGCGCGGAGTGGGCTGAGCGGCGTCCGGGGGAGATCTGAGGGCGTGTGGCAGGGAGTGGGAGGTGAGTCGCGCAGGATGGCCGCTAGCGGTGGCCGGGGAGGGTGGAGTGACCTGGAGTGACCAGGGGCGGGTGGCGAGCGGGAGCGGTAGAGCGCTGGAGGGCGGAGGGAGGGTCTGCTTCGACTTCGTGCTGGGAAAGAGGATCCTTGCCGTCAGCGCGTGTGCGGAAGCGCTGCCCCTGCGGCGGTGCGTCCTTCTCAGGCGCGGCCGCGCCCGTGGCCATGGGGCGCGCGGTCGACGAGCGTGGCGGGGCGAGCGGCGAGGTGGCGAGCGCCGCGGTGCGTGCAAGTGAGACGATGGGCGAGGACGAACAGCGGCTGGTGCGGCGACTCGGGTTGGTGGTCGAGAAGGGGGAGGCGGAGGAGGAGAGGCTGGGATCGTCGATGGATCCGGGCGAGAGACGAGGCGAGGCGAGGCGGGCGCTGGGGCGGAGGGCGGGAGGGGTGGCCGGGGTCCGGGCGGCGCGGGCTGGCAGAGACGGGATCGGGGGCGAGGGAGAGGCCGGAAGGAGGAGGCGCGTGCAGGCGCGGTCGGCGCGGGCGAGACGAAAATGAAGACCGGCCCGAAAAGGCAAGAGAGGGCGGATGGACGAGCGTGGCGCGAGAGCCCCGGGACGGTTATCAGCCTCTCCTCCGTCCCTCAAAATGTCCCCGCCCCGCCCCCGCCGCCCCTCTCACCTCGCCTGCCCGACATCGCCTCTCCCATCCATAGCGCGCTCGTCGCCCTCCCCGACCCTAACCTCTCCTCCCCTCCTCGCTCCCGCCCATGTCCTCGTCACCCCAACCACCTCCCGCCGCCGTCCCCGCGCCCCAGACGAACGGCACTCCTCCAGTAGCCTCCTCGCCCCCATCCCAACTCGCGAGCCTCCTTGCCAAGGCGCTCCATGACACCGAGTCTCTCAAGGACGAGCTCGCCATCGCCAGGCAGCGCGCCGACAAGGCGGAACGTCTCCTCCGCACTTTCCAATCCGCCGCATCCCAGTCGCCACCCAACGCGTCCCCGTCCCACGGCGCCGACTCCAAACCCACCCTCTCCGAGAGCGCTCGCAAAGCAATAGAAGACTGCGAGGCTCGCGCAGAACGCGCAGAGCAAGCCCGCGACGAGGCTGAGGCCCGTCTCCGCATGCTCCAAGAGTCCTGGCTCGAGCTCGACCGCTACTTCTCCCAGGCCGACACCCGCCATGTCGAAGCCCGCGCTCAGTTTTCTCGCCTCGTCGCAGACGGTGGAGGCCCTCTTGTCCAGGTCAGCTCTGTTCCCTCGGGCAACCACCTCTATTTTCCCTCCCTCTCCAACGGCCCGCCACACGCCCACCTCCCTTCGCCCCGCCACCACGCGCGCAGGTCGAGCACCCATAGACTTCCCCTCGGCTCCCAGTTTTCCTCCGTCGCTCTCCCTCCCCCACCTTCCGCGCGCGTCCGTCCTCGCGCCGACAGCATCGACGGCTACGGCGCTACCCTCACCGGCCCTGGCGCTCCCCCACCGGCAAAACGTCAGCGCAACAGCCACGACGATCGCGGCCGCGCTCGTCAATACAGCCTTTCCGTGAGTATATGCGCCCTTTGTGTCGCACCACCGTCGCTCACCATCCGTATATGCGCTCTTCTAGCCCTCCAACTCGCCCCACCCGGCCTACCTCAACGGCCACTCGGCCGACCACTCCCCGCAGCTGGCGGTGCAACACGCAGCACCGCAAACCAGCCTCCACGCGCACTACACCTACCCCGCCGCGCGATCCGACCGCGATGGATACGCGTACGCCGACCAGCGGTCCCGCCACCACGCCCGTTCCACCTCTCGCGGTCGCTCCCTCCACAGCCGCTCCCAGTCGCGAGGGAGCGAGTCCAGCCTCGACGAGATGATCCTCGAGGCGACCGCCACCGGCGACTCGGACGCCCGCGCCGTCCAGCACCTCCACCCCTCGCGCCACCGCTCGACGTCCCCCGCCACCCACGGCGAGTACCACTTGGCCGCGCACGGGCGCGCGCGCGCGTCTTCGTCTGTCCACCTGCCCCCGAACGCCCCGCATGCGCGCAGCACAGTTGTGCAGCCGACGGCGCTCCCTGGCCAGGGCACGGTCATGCAGCACATCTTCGTCGAGCCGCTCCGCGGGCCGCCCGTGAAGAAGTCCACGCTCGGCGCGATGAGCAGCAACGGAAGCGTCATGACCACTATCGGTAAGCCCGTTCCTCTTGTCAGGTCTCGCATGGGCAGTGTGACTGACGCTTTGGCAGGCCCGAACGGGAGCGTGATCTCTGGGCCGTCTGCGATGGGGGGCGGCGGGTTTCCCGCCACCAACGCCGCGGGCCAGCGTATCTGCCGTCAGTGCGGTCTTCCCGGTCGGTACAAGGAGGGCAAGTGCGTCGAGAAGTGGGGGCCCGGTCCTGAGGGACCCGGTACCGTCTGCGACCGGTACGTCCCCCCCCCCCCATTCGTACTGCTAACGTGTTCCGTGCTGACCAACGCGCGCGCGCGAACAGGTGCCGCAAGAAAATGAAGCGCGTCGAGCGGCGCGGGACGCTCGACAGCCAGAACCTCGCCGCGCAACTGCACGCCGCCCCACCCGCGATCCACCCCTCCGGCGCGCACCAGCCCGCGCCCGGCTCGCTCAACGGCCGGAGCAGCGGCGAGTCCCTCTCCGACCGCTCCATCCACCGCTCCGACACGCTCCCCGCGCACTCGTCCCAGTCCCAGTCCCAGTCCTCTGCGCGCCTCGGCCCGTCGGGGACGCATATACTTTCGCATTCGCAGGGAGGGTACAGGCATGAGCGCGAGTACGAGCGCGAGCGCGAGTGCGATCATGGGGCGGCGTCGCCGTACCACGCCTCCACGCACGCGCGCGCGCACCAGCGCGGGCCGACCCCACCCGGGATAGCGACCCTGCCCGGGTCGAGCGCGAACGAGGATGATGAGCGCCACCCCCACTCGCACTCGCACTCGCACGCGCATGCGCACGCGAGGAGGGTGAACGGGAACGGGAACGGGCATGGGCACGGGCACGGGCACCATAGCGGGAGCAGCGGGAGCGTGAGCTCGAGCAGCAGGTCTGTGACGCGCTCTCCGCCTCTCGGTGTCCTCCTCCCCTCCTCCACCGCCGCCGCCCTCACCGCCGCTGGTGCCGGCTCAGGGCGCGGGAAGGCAGGAACTTCCCCGCGCGGCTCAGATCTTGGGAAGAAAGGCTCAGCAGACCTCATGGACGTCGACGCGGACGGCGAAGACGCAGACGGGGACGCGGACCCCGATGCCGACGCGGAGGGCGAAGACGGTGACGGTGACGGGGACGCGGATGGGGACGGAGATGCGGAGGGCGACGGGGACGCGGAGGCAGAGCTGCTCGAGGCGGTGGACGCGGCGGAGGCGAATAACGTGTCGGAGGACGAGGAGTGGTTGAAGAAGGAGGAGGCGTGAAGGGGGGGGGATGGGCTGGTCTTGTTCCCCTCTCCTTCTCTCGCCCCTCGCACTTCTCCTTGACCTCTCCCGAAACTGGCGATACCTCCCGATGATGACGACGAAGACGACGACGCGACGTCTGTGTACGACCACCCGCATCCGCACTCGCATGCATGCCCCTCACGCCTGGACTCGACTGGACTCCCACTTTGTCTGACCCCTGCTCCGTTATATTATCTCTCCCGTCCTCACCTCCCTGCCTTGTTGCTCATCCTGCCCCATGCTCTCCGCCGTTATCCCCCTCATCTCGTCCGCTCCCACCCCGCCTCCTCTCGTCTCATCGTCCCCGCCTCGTGTTTGTTCGTGTGCTGCCCCCACCCAGCTGTATCGTATAGGCAAGTGTAATCCCCGCTGTACTATCTCTGCAATGTTTTCCGCTGTGCATGTCTCCCCGAAGTTGTAATACTATCCGTGCTCTGCTGCGTTTCGTTTCGTGGCTCTCCTCTATCTCTGTGTGCAGTGGGTGTTTGTGTGAAGAGTACAGTTCGCCGTCATCTGCACTACGCCGACTTGATTGTCCTAGACCAATCGATACTATGAAGTCTACGGCTTTGGTCGACGCGTTCGACCTAGCGGTACTTTCCCCTGCCATATTGATCCGCGACCACATACTAACCCGCGCGCTCACTCAATTTCGTACTGCCAAAAAAGACCCATCCGTGAGTCGTGCCTATGCCCGAACATGTCGCAAATCGCCTTCCACACCCCCCTCGAGCTCCTCCCAATCCGCTGCAAAATTCTTTAGGAACCGCTCTACTCCTCGCTCCGCCTATCTCGCTATCTCGAGACGCGGCCGTCACGGGAGCTCGTATTATGAAGCCACAGCGGCGATCTAGAATGTGTATGCGTGTATGTATGTGGCTAAGACACCTCCGAGTCCGCGCGGGCGGCCCGCGTGTCTCCGTTTCTCCGTCTCTGGACGGCTACTATTGGGTCGTTTGCGACAACGTGATTGGTGCTTTGACTGTCGCTGGGGGCTATCGAGAAGTTGCTGAGGGCTATCGTAACTTCCAGCGTGAGGCCTCCTGTGCTCTGCGGTGTGTAGCCACAAATAGGTGGAGCGCGACTCGGAGTCACCGTTGCCGTTGCCATTAACGTCGATACCGTAACGCGTTACTGCACAGCACTCAAGTGGCCGTTGTGGACGCCGATGGGGAGCGGAGGCTGCTGAATTCAAGGACGGTGAATGGTCTGGGGGGTTTCCATCAAGTTACTACATACACAGTACAAGGGGCGAACGGGCTCTCCGACTCCGACTTCGTGGAGGTTGATACACGTACACACGTTGGGGTCCACCTCGAACCTCGATATCTCTAGAACACCGATCAGCCGGAAATTGAAGGCATGGGGGCGGCGTGATATTTGGGGAAGAGAAGGCGGAGGGGGATGTGGCCCCGACTGGTCCGACGGTCCGCGTGAAGATGGCCGCCGCCGGATGGACGGGGTGGACGGGTTCTCCTTCGAGCCTTCTGGATATCGCGGGTGATGATGGCGCCGACCTGAGAGGTGCGTGGATGTACATCTTGGTAGGTTCTGTATACTGGTATTGCATCCAGAAAGTTCGCCGCGTAGTATAACCACGGTGCATGGTGCCGGGGAGTGCGTAGCTCTAGGACACGGAGGAGTCTCACGGGCGACAACGGCGTCTTGAACGCATCCGTGTGCGGGGATAGGGACGTACGTCGGTGCGGTGCCGATGAGCAAGGAGAGAATGAAATGAGAAGGCACTCGACCATGAGAACGCGGCAGAAGAAGTCCCCGTCGGACGAGTAAGGACGTCCCCACGGGCGTTTGGCGGCCTTTTTGGACAGAGAGAAGTCCTAGGATCGAGTCGCGAGGTCGAGTACAGCGCACCCGACCGCTGGCAGCGGGGCCGCGGGTCATAAGTGAGCTATAGAAGTGGGTGAGGACTAACCCGGTTCCCGATCTAGAGTCTGTCGGACACTGGTGAAGGCAGTGGGGAGGTCACGTTGTCTGGGGTAAGGAGATCCGGGCCGATGACGTCGTTCCGTCTGCTACGCTTAGGCGATGCTTCGTGGTTCGCGAGGAGCACTTCGTCAAGCCGTGGGCGTACGAGGGAGCAGGGATAATCGTCCAAGATGTTCTACTTTCCAGACAGGGGCTGGAGAAAACAAGGGCAAGGCGACAAAGGAGGAGAGAAGGGCGCGGCGGCTGTGCCCCACGTTCGCGGATGGAGAGAGCCTTCCTAAACGGGCGAGGGCGGGGTGATGACTCGGGGCAGGCGCTCGTCCGGGGCTCTCTCTTGTCGTTGTCTCCACTTCCAGCGACCGCCACAGCTCTCCAGACCCAGTCTCTGCAACCCAACGCCTCTTTCCCAATATCTATACGGTCTTGCATTCACTTGCACGGCCGCATCTCTCTTCACCTTCACTCGTACCTCTTCGTTGATACCGCACTTCTCGCCACTTATCGCTACCCCAGTGTTTAATGCCCCCTCGGTCCAAGCGCAATGCAACCTCTCGCCGCCACCACCAGCCCGCGCAACAATCCGTATTCCCCGAAGTTCCCGACCTCCTTTCCTTTGAATCCGACGCCCCGCCGCAGACGACGTACGACTCCGCCGCACCCGCCGTCTTCGAGCTAGAGCCGCCCCCGTCCGACCCCGAGGCCGGTCGCGCCTCCGCCGCCATCCGCGACGCCCACCTCCTCGGGCCCTCGCCCAAGCACCCCTACGCCCGCGACGAGGAGCCCGAGCCCGAGTCTGAACTCGAGCACTACCCACCTATCGGCGGCGGGAGCGGCCGTCGGGCATTCACCGCGCACGAAGCCGCGAGCGAGTCCGACATTGACGACGGCGGCCCCGCTTCGCCCTCGACGTCTCCCCCAGGCCCCTCCTCCTTCGGAACGGCCAACTTCGCGCTCGCGGACGCTGCCGGGGTCGGGGCTGACGCTGGGCGGTCGGGTATCAGCCAGCTCGCGGCTGCGGAGGACACGACCTCGGACGAGTCGTCCCTCGGCAGGAGTGTGGGCCACATCAGGGCCCCTGTGCTCGCTCGGTGAGTCGCGTTCAGCTCGGTCTGAGTATCGTGGTACGCGAGAGAGGGGTCGTGCCATTGCCCCTTGAGTGGCACGCACGGTAGTTGGAATCCCTTTTTTCTTGGTATGCCCCTCGAACGTATGCGGTCTCAAGGGAACGTCGTTCGTTGTGTTTTGTCTGGTTCCACGTTCGTGAGTCCTTATGTGCGGTGTCTATGGGTGTATGCGTCGAGTCACGCGTCTGGAGATACCCCGGACGTGGGTGTCTTGTCGCTCGGCTGGGATGATAAGACGGCTATTCGGGATGTTCCCTCCCGAACGTGCCGATCCGCGCTCGTCTTCTCCAGCCTTTGTGCACACAGTGTACTCGGACTGCGCTGCTCGTGCTCGATGCATATACTCACTGTGGCCGTCGTCGTATTCCCGAGCTGCCCGCATTCGGAGACGCCTCCTCGGCTGTTGTAGGACGCTCGTCCTCTGTGGCGTCACTTCACTCGCGAGCTTCATCCCCATACTGCGCAGTGTTGATCGTGTGAGACGGCACCCTTAAAGTCTAACGAGAGCTATCCGACGGTTGGTTCTGGCTTCGTCCACCACGTTCGAGGGAGCGTCGCCTTCGAGCGCGCGTCCACATGACCTCCACCTCATGTTAAGAGCCTATGCGACACTAGGCTCAGGCCCGTCTAGTATCCTATTCCGCCAAGATTGGAGCCACCAACGAGGCGTTACAGAGACGGCTTGCGCGAGGCCTCAGCATGTCGACGCTCCCTACCTGATAGTGCGCCTGAGCCCGGCGGTCCTCGCCATGGACCCCTTCCAATCGTTCCATTCTATCTACCTTTCGGCCTTTCTCCCCCAACCGCACGACAGTAACAGTACTGATCATTCCCACCCCGACAGCGACCCGACTCCGCTCGAGACGTTCTCCCGGACGATCCGCAACTACGTCCCCTCGTCGATCCCTATCCCCTCCGCGGCGCCCTCGCCCCCGCGCGTCTCCCGTCCCGTCTCCTTCGGGAGCTTCCTCAGCCCGTCTGCGCCCACCGCACCCACTTCTCCGCAACTAACCTCGCCCTCGCCTGCCCTCAGCTCGGCAGAATGGAGGCGACGCACGAGCGACGCCGCGCACGGCCGGCAGAACAGGGTGTCCGCCGAGATGCCCGTGTTTAGCCTCGACGACGACGTCCCGCGGGAAGACGACGCGGAGCGGCGGGTGACGCGCTACCCCGGCGTGGCGGATACTGAGCCCGTCCTCTGGGCTGGATGGGACGTCCTCACGAACGTCGCAGACGGGACTGGGGACGGGCCGAAGTCAAGGTACGTTTATCTGCTCGAGGATCGTTTGAGGCGGGGTGTTGATCTATCTGTGTTGCGATAGGTCTGTTCTCATGCTCGGGTACTCAACGGGCTTGCAGCTCTGGGACTGTTCGAACCTCGGCTCGGTCTCTGAGCTTCTCAACCTTACCGGCCCCGAGTGGGGCGCCGTGGAGTTTGCGGGAGTCCTGCCCGACCCCCTTGGTGGCGCAGAGGACGCGTTCCGCCAGAAGCGGCCCCTGATTGGATTTGCGTGAGTGTGGCATATCCCGTGTGGCGGTTGATTGGTCCTGATTGTCGGGTCTGCAGATCGCGCACTGGACATGCTTCGGACTTTCTTGTATATTCGTTACGCACGCACGAGGTCGTCAAACGGCTTCCCTTAATCGGACTTTCGTCGTTTGCTGCATCTAGTCAATTTATTGTTTTGGTACGTCCCTCTAATCTGTGTATTGCACGTTGTGGTTGACCCACTCTGTTCGCAGTCTACATCAAACCCACCAACACTTCACATTATTTCAGCCTGTACACTCACAACCTTGTACACTATCCCCTCAGCATCTCTCATCCCCTTTACATATCCTCAACCATCAATGTCGCCTACGAAATTCAATACCAACAACGATGTAACGCCTTTAGACATAGACGATTACCCCCACTCAGCCCGGCTCCAGCCCCAGCCCATATACTCACTCTCTAATCGCCTCCTCGCATACGTCTCCCCGCTCGCCCGGCACGACCCCCCGCCCAGCGCGGCCCCCGGCCCGGGACAGGCGCACACCGTCGCGAGCGTCCCCGCTCAGACGCCCGACAACCCCCTCCGCTTCGGCCTGGGGATGTCCCAGGCGGAGCTCGGCAGCGCGGCCGCGAAGCTGGGCGGGAGCGTGCTCAGCGGGATGAAGACCCTCGGGGGCATGGCCTTCTCCGCCGCGCGCGCGGGGGTGAGCGCCGCTGTCGAGCACGGCACCGCCGCCGCCTCCCAAGCACAAGCACAGGCGCATACGAGGAGCACGTCCGTCAGCGGGGCGGGCGCGCAGGGCGCGGCGGCGTTCGGGATGTTCTTCTCCAAGAGCGCCCCGGCGGCGACGGCGTCCCCGCACGAGTACCAGACGAGCGCGGATAGGCGGCGGAGGAGCCTCCGCGTCTCGCCCACCGTCGACCTCTCGATGGACCCGCAGGCGACGGTCACCCCCGGGTCGTTCGCGTCGCCCCTACCCCCGACCTCGCCCGTCGCGCGCGCGCAGGCGACGGGGTGCGCAGTCACTGTCGTCGACCTCCGCTCCCTCCTCGCGCCTGCAGCGCCATCGGCGGAGCCGGAAGTCATCGCGCAGTTCGCGTTCGCGAAGGTGCCCGCGCTGAGCGCGCTTAAGTTCTCAGAGGACGGGACGAGCGTGGCCGTCGCCGCGCGGGACGGGCACGCCATCCGAGTCTTCCAGCTCCGTCCCACCCCCCGGACGCTCCGCCGCCCTCCCGCCCCGCCCTCTTCTCGCTCCCCCCATGGGGAAGAGGCGCGTGAGGGGCCTACGCGCCGGATGTCGACTGCTTCGGTCGACCATGGGGCGGAGCGGCTCGCGGAGTCCGTGAGGCACGTGTATACGCTCAGGCGGGGGCGCACGTCCGCGGTCGTCGAGGGCGCGGCGTGGGCGCACGACAAGATGTGGTTCGCGATGGGCACGCGCAAGCGGACTGTGCACGTCTTTGCGCTTCATCCGCTTGGGGGGCGGCCGGATGGGAGCGGGCATTTGGCGGGGAGGGTGGGGAATTTGCAGGAACTGGTGAGTGTCTCTGTCATGTGTTGTTGAAATCTTGTAGCTGACTTTGTGAGGACAGGTCACTTCGTCCACTGAGCTCCCCGCGTTGGTCCGTGTCCGGCTCAAGCAGCTCCCGCAAGACGCGCCTCACGCGCCCGTCGCGTTCACCTTCGTCTCCGCCTCTTCCGGCGCCGTGCCGCCTTCACTCCTTCCTCCCGCCTCAGTACACTTCTCGGCCTCCTCATCGCCCTCGTCCGCCGCATCCACCAGTGGCGGCGGGCTCTCCAAGCCCGTCTCGCCCGCTCAGCGCCCCACACGGCCGACGAACTACAAGGATTTGCTCGTGTTCGACCCCGCGGACGGCACGCTCGCTCTCCACCGGATCTTCGTCGAGCGCCCCCCCGCGGACCAGGCCGTCGTGCCCGGGGCGATCCCCGTCGCGGGCGGGATGAGCATCTCCCTCCCGGGGATGAGCACCCTCCGGAACATGGGCGTCGGGATGGGTATGGGCGTGGGCGTTGGGGCGGGCACGGGCGCGGGCGCGTCCCCGCCCAGCCCGCGCGCACCGTCGGCGCTGTCGCAGCAGATGATGGAGCGCACGAGGGAGGTGGTGGGGAGGGAGAACGTGGTGGGTACGTGGGCGCTCGCTAGGGGAAGGGACTGGCCGGAGGTGAGGCAGAGCTTGAGGCCTGGGAGGGTGGGCACGGGGACGGTGAGGAAGTACGCGAAGGCTGAGTATGTCGTTTTGCGTTCGCTCGTTGGGGATTTGTGTGCTAACGCCGTTACACAGCTGGCTGTCGCGCGCGGAGCTGTCGACGTGCTCGTCCTCGCCCCGCATCCTCCCCCGGCTGATCTACCTCTCCCACCAATTCTCGTTCTACGCGCTCGGCGAGGATTACCACGCTCTCATCCGGCGCGCGATACTCGACGTTCCTGCAAGCAAGATTGAGGTCCGCAAACCGATCGCCGTCAGCGCGTTCGCTACGGGGGACGCGGACGCGTTCGTCCAGGGCGTCCCCGCACACTCTCACGCTTCGCACGACATCATGCCCTCGTCTTTTGACGAGCCGCTCGCGTCAGCGCTTACCGCGCAACTCCACCCACTCAACCCCTCCCCTCCCGTGTTGCCGATGCTCCCCAACGGCACGCCAGGCTCGGGCTCCCGCTCGCTCATGAACGCCATCCCCATCCGCCAGGTAGCGGCCGGCATCCAAGACGGGATGACCGAGGGCCTCGGGAGAATCCGGAGAGAGTTTGGGAAGGCACGCTCGCCGCGCCTCGCCCCGCAGACTGGTAGGAGGGGCGGAGACGCGGCTGGCTCGGTGCCGCTCGAGTTTGACGAAGAAGATGAAGACTTTATGGTCGGCCCGCCCGTACTGCAGCGCGACGACGGCGCAGTCGGCGTCGAGGTCATGTCCCGCTCGACGTCCATGGGCACCGGGACCAGCGCCACCGGCACTACCAGTACAGGCGCAGCTGCCGACATACCCAGGACCCCCAGCGCGAACATGGATCCGCTCCCCGTTGAGGGCGAAGAGGAAGGCGAGGCCTGGCAAGGATGGGGCCCCGAGGACAAGCAAGCCGTCGAAGACGCGGAGCGGTTCGACGACATCACCGTCGGCTTCATGGACGAGGAGCAGGACGCGGTCATGCGCGAGAGCGCGGCGGCAAAGAAGGCCGCGAGTTCTGGGGGCGGCAAGCGGCGGCGCCAGCGGAGGATGTGAAGGGACACACGGAAGGCGCAGTCGAGCGACGGCCGCACGGCGCGGTCGTGTGAGTGCCGCCCGGGACTGTTTCTCACCGCTTTCTCGTGGGACTACGTAGAGAGGATGTAGGATGTATAGTACGCAGAGAAGGAAAGAATACCATTGTACTATTGTTTGCACCCGCGCGTTGGGATCCCGTTCGCCACTGTCGTCAAGAGCGGCCCGCGCCCGGGGTGTCGTGGTGAGTGCGCGTTCGACGTCTGTTGGTCATTCAAGGCACGACTCACTCAATCTGTACCGCTCGCGCATATCGTCATGGTGTTTAGCACTGACGTGTCGCTGCGAATGCACGCCTTCTTCACAGTACATCCGCGAAAGAGCCGAGCTCTTCCCTTGTGGCATGTGCACTTCGGAGATACCCTAATCAAGAGGCCGCGCCCGTCGGTATACCTGAAGGACTCATAGCTCCCGCGACACCGCCCTTCCCGCGCTCCCTGCCTCCGGTCCCGGAGTGTCCATAGCTATAGCCCCGCGCTCAACAAGCCTATCAGCCGCGTTAATACAGCAAGTACCTGGCACATGATACGGTGCAACTTCCGCATTTCCGCGATGATTATCCAATTCACGCGCGTCTTGCCTTGGACGTGATGCAATAAAGCCTCGACACCATCCGCTCCTGGCAGGCTGTCCCGGCTTGAAGATCTGCAACAGAAGGGCGAACACGACACAGAAGTTAGTGGAGGACCACCCGGTGTAATAACGTACCCAATACTCGCTTGCAGACGGCGTACGAATATGGGGATTTCAGCTATAACCCTCGTGATCGGCATTTTCGGAATTGTCCAAGTCGTGCTCGGCGCGGCCGAGGTGCTCGCGCCAGACTGGGTGAGTGACTCATCTTCCGCGTTACGTCGTTCACATTCAACGACTCGCGCTGCAGCCGTTCGATGTCACGGAGTTGAAGGCTCCCGACGGCTCGATCACAGCCAAATTCGTGTCGTTCGGGGCAACGCTGACGGAGCTGTGGGTACGCGACCGGGACGGAAACGCGCGCGATATCGTGCTCGGGTACGACGACAACGTAAGCTCGTTCGTACGACTGTACTGCGTGTTCCCGCGTACTGACCGGCGAACATCCATGGATTTTCCTCAGTCGAAGCTGTTGACGGATCCAGCGCACCCGGTGTTCAATCCTATCGTGGGCCGGTATGCAAATCGAATTAAGAATGGTATGTCGATCGACCTCCGGCGGTGACGATGCCGTCGTGTTTATGTTCGAATCAATTCGAAGGGACGTTCTCGATTCCAATCACGAAGGATCCACAACCGGATGGCCCGAATGTCTACCACATCCCCACCAACGACCATGACGGTAAGGTTTTCCGGTCACTGTAATGCACGTTGCTCACATATCGTCAGGCCAGGACACTCTTCACGGTGGAATTTATGGTTGGGATCGCCGGAACTGGACGATTGTCGAGCGTAACTCAACCAGCGTCACCTACTTCCACCTCGACCGCGCGGACGAAGGCTTTCCTGGCTACGTTGAAGCTCACGTGAGTGCGTTCTCTCCCGAGTCAGATCCACAGTTCTCATGACATGCGCGCATCTGAAGACCACGCACACTGTGGAGGACGGAGGGATCCTGAAGACTTCGGTTATCGCGCAAGCCACTGAGAAGACTCCAATTATGCTAACGCAGCACATATATTGGAACCTTGATGCGTTCCAAGGAAGCGACAATATCCTCAGTCATAAGTTACATGTAGACAGCTCGCGGGTTGTCGCTGTCGATGGGGATGCAATCCCCACGGGGGAATTCATCAACGTAACGGATACACCGTTTGACTTCCGGGAGGTGAAAGCAATCGACTGGGATTGGGATGACACGGTCGGGCTGTGTGGCGGCGGTACGTTGTCTGGCTCGCTCCCTGTATACATTCTGACCTTAGTACGCCTGGGCATCTCTAGAGTGCCAAGGTTACGACCATTGCTGGATTTATGATGCGCCTCACGACAAGGTGCCTGGAGTGTCCTTGTGGAGTGACTTGTCGGGAATTCGGTGCGGTCAGCTCACATCCTCCATGTCGAGTCGTTGATTGACCGCCTGTTAAAGGCTTGACGTCACAACAAACAACCCGGCGGTGCAAGTGTACACCGCATACTGGCTTGACACCCCTCGCAAGGTCGTACACGGCGGTCCTCTGCTCAACTATACGAGTTGGGCGGCGGTCGCGATCGAGCAAGAGGGCTACATCGACGCAATCAACACGCCCGAATGGGGAGTAGATCAAATCTGTGCGCGTTCCATTCGTCATCGTGTATAATCTGCCGCTAACGTCCATGCTATACTCGAAGACTATCCCGGAAAGGACTACACGTGGAGCACTACTTACAGGTTCTCTGTCGTCGAATGAGCGCCCACTGCGCCAAGAACAGCAAGGCATGTACTAGGATGGGGGAGCTTCGTAGAATATGTGTAGGAAGGCCGTCAGCCACCGAGGTCAACCATGTTCTACAACCGTGCCATACGGATGAGTGAATTCGGTGTTCTACATCACAGAACACCATCTCCACGCCTTCTTCGTTCCAGCTTCTTTCGTCTCAGCCTTCTCTTCAGCGCCTAATACGCTGTCCAGCAACTTCGCCGCTTCCGTCCACTGCTCCTGAACAGGCTCTTTCCACTGCCACTGCCACAGGTCCTTGATCGCATCTTCTAATTCGCGCAGCCTCCTTTTCGTCTCCTCCACATCTTCCGTATCGATCCCATCATAAAGCCCAGGGTAGTTAAACTCGTACATGCGGCCCACCTTTGCCGCGTTCTGCACAACAGCGCGCGCGAAAGGCAGCCGAACAGTTTCGTATATGCGGAGGACATTGGCTGCGTTCTCGATTGTGGTACGCGGATCATTGAGGAGCATCCCCAAGATGTACGCGTCCTTGGAAACGTGGGGTTAGTGATGTGATGCACATACGTGGGTAATGGTGTACCTCGATCGCTTGACCCCCGCCAGCGCCGAAGTGGGTCGTCATTGCGTGCACCTGTCAAGGCGGACCAATTAGCCTCGTCTTGCGCTGTGTTTCAGAGTCTCTCGTACCGCATCACCCATGATCGCGACTCGTCCGGAGACTGAGAATGGCAAATTGTCGACTTCGTGAATTGCCCACAAGGTCGGCTTCTCTACGCACTACATGCCATATGAACTTATACCTCCGAAGTGTATTAGACGAAGTGCGGACATACCGACAACATTTCATCGACTTCCGGCTCCCAACTCGTGAAGTGCGCAATGAGATCGTCTCTGGACGTGTCCATGACCCATTTGTGTGGATAGACGGTCCCTTCCGCGCCAGGAATGGTCACAAAGCCAATCCAATTGAGATACTTATCATGCGAGATCGGATATGTGATGATATGCTGAAGAGTGCCACCGTTAGGACCACACCTTCATATCAAGGTGACTGAGTGCACCTTGCGTCTGCCAGAATACTACTCTCCCCACTGGTTAGCAACCTGAAGTGGTTTGGAGGGGGTCACGTACGCTAAGAGGTGCCTTCACCAGTACTGCCTGATTGTTTGGGTTCACAGACATCATTCGCTCCATCGGAATCAGATACCGATATGCCACAGTGCCTGTCCACTTTGGCCTGGCGCGACTACACCGGGGGCAGTCATCTTTTGAGACGACTCCGCTCACGCTCGAATTTGTGCTTCCATCCGCACCCGTGCCTACGCAGTCGCGCGCATGTGCATACTCGTACATGGCTGCGCGCGTCTTTGACTTAATCCCGTCCGCGCCCACGATGATGTCCGCCTCTGCAACAGAGCCGTCGGCGAAATGCAGCGTGTACGCGCCGCCCGGGTCGCGTGGCTCCGTGTAAGTAACGAGACGCTTCGACGTGTGGACTGTGCAGCTCTCAGGGAGGTGCCTGACGAAGACGTCTACCATATCTGCACGGTGCATCGTTGTTGCTCCATCTGTACGCGCGCGCAGGAAGATTAGAGAAGACCACGAAAGAGCAACCGAAGAGCGTACTCGGTACCATCACCCGCCCGAACTCGAAGCCTTCGCGCGGCCAATCCGACTTGCGGAATACAAACCCGGTCCCTAAAGCGTTCGAAAGACATATCGTCAGTATGGTTCACTCGCACGCGCGGCGCATGATAGAAATGAGATGATTGAGAACGTACTCATGCCGCCCTCCCCACTCCCATTGCTTGCGCTACCGGCATTTTTCGCTTTTTGGTCCCTAACGGCTTGCTGCGCGAGCTCTTCGTAGAGTCCCAGTTGGCGCATGGTATCCCACGTCCTCTCCCACACAGAAATGCCTGCGCCGACGGTGGTGATCTCTGGACCAGATTCATACATGTCGATTTGAATCGGCGACGAGGTGTCTTTGGTCCTACCGAGGGCTACGGCGAGGGTGAGTCCTGCGATCCCGCCGCCTCTGTATGCATTTCGCCCGGGAAGGCGGAGCTAATATTAGCACATATCAATCATAAGCTGTATGGTATGCGCACATAATGGCCAGGCGGAACCGTGGCTGTGGCGTATGCGACGACCCGTCGGGCATACTGACGGAGCAGAGCAAGTGGCCTGATACGCAAGGCGGATTTTGCGGCTGCACCCCGCCTTATGAAAGGTCGCCCGTGCGAAAGTCCCGCTAAGCACTCGTGCATGCGGCCGCGGACGAGAGTTGGAGTGGGGTGGGAGAGACCGCTAAGTCGGTGACGAGGATCAGTCACCGTTCGAGAAGCCACACACGCAGGCATAGAACGAAGCACGTACTCGCGTCATACACGGTGCGGCCCTCCGCTTCGGCACAGCGGGTGCCCATAGTCCGGATTCCGGACCCGGCGGGCGCGGGACGGGGTCACGGACGACGGCTATGTCCAGAACTTGGAGGCTCGGGACACCAGAGTGTAAGTGAGGGGTGCAGAGTCGAATATAGTCCTCTCATGCCAATAATAGACCCCGTAGTGTTGCGCGTATGGATACGGGCCTGAGAAGGCCCCTTTGACTATTCCGGCGGCGGCGACGCAGGACTTAGCATCCAGAGAGGTCCCGTGCGCGCGGCGGCATTCCACGCGCAACGTCCCTGCATACGATGTGTCGTCCAGTCGGAAAGTTCGGCAAAGATGGCCATTTGAGGCTACGGCGGGGCCCGCGCGAAAATGAGTAGGCTTGAACGAGGCTGGGACAACACCGGCGGCCGCCGCGAAGGAAGTACGGGGCATGGGAAGACGGCTAGTATGAGTAATACGCGATAACTGAGCGTCGCTATCCAAGATAGGGGCTTCAAACTGCAAGTAGCCCGGTATCCAGGAAGCTTGTGTGATACGTTTGTGTAGCTTGCGAAGCGCCTTGAAGCCGTTAGCCTATGTGAAGTGTCGAACTCGGACGAGAAGTTCTGCTTACCATGCTGGCCATGAGACTTCTTGCATTGTTGCTGAGAGATGTGAACGCGCCATAACAAGTAATCACCAGTACCAGCACTTGGTACGAAGAGCAGCGGAAGGATAGTAGTAGATAAAGTATGGTGAGTGGTGCCCCTGGACGGCCATGATGGTGGTAGGAACGAAAAGACTCGCCAGCGCTTTTTCCAGTCAACGCGTTGATGGCGATGTCGCACACTACCACTACAAGTATTGTCCGTGGTGGTGGGGTGCGAGTACTACACGGATGGAGACGACACTAGACGCAACTTGCTGGATTGATTGATTCGAGGGACACGTTGAATGGCACGCTGAATCAGTTGTTCTGTGTTTAGATTCGATTGACGAGCTGCTCAAGCGATACCGTACGTATTACAGCGAGGGCTAACAACTATCAAGTGCGTGCGTATATACATAGCAGTACTAGTGTTGGTGTTTACTCTACACGAGCCTCTACGCAGGGGCGAAAACAAAGGTGATGATGAGGGTATATGCTACAATGGGGATAGGGATAGAGTATGTTGCGAGTTGCGCAGAGGAATGCGGCGAGAGTCAGCGTCTCATGCGAGGAGCAAAGTCCGGCTAGCGGGAGAGAGAGAATGTCGTAGCGTAGCGATATGCGGGGGCGAGGCTGGTCAATGTCAGTAGAGGATGCAGGGTGATGAGACGAGGATGAGGGAGATGCGAGGGTTCGAACGGTCGTGAGAGTCCGTGAAGTCCGTGAGGTGAGGAGGTGAGATAGGTAGGCGAGTTATATACGGAGCGGGTACGATAGTCGGGAGCAGTGGGGGAGGGAACGACCGAACGCGACCCAGAGCGGGCGCAGTGAGATAAAGATACGAGAAAGTCCGGAAGCAGGAACTGAATACTGTCCGTGAGCTCACAGTAGAAGAGACGCAACAACGACCGCAACTGCGACAACGGCAGCAGGTGCGCGTGATACGAGCGGGACAGCACCGCTGCTCGTTGTGTCCTGCGAGCCCGTGGTCGACGCGGATGGCGCCGCGCTCGACGTGGTCGACGAAGACGAGCCGACACCATTGTACGTCGCGCGGATGATCTTCGCGGCCTGCTCCGCAACGCCGTACACAGGCGCTTGCAACTACAAGACAACATCAGCAAAAATCGTTCGCGATGGCAAGTGAGAGCACTCACATGAGCAGCAAAGTTAACCGGGAACACACTCGCATCCGCAACACGCACGTTCGCCAATCCGTACACCTTCAGCTCCGCATCGACCACCCCGCCCTGCTCGCGCGGCAACATCGCGCACGAGCTCGACGGATGATACTCCGTCCCGATATTCTCCGCGATCCACTCGTCCCACTCCTCGTCCGTATCCACGCCCGTCCCTGGCGACGTCTCCGCGCCAATCGCCGCGCTCAGCGGTGCGGTGTTCCCGATCGTGCGCGCGAGCTTCAAGCCCTCGCGGAGGATCTCCCGGTCGGCCGCGTGAGAGAGGTACTGCGGGTCGATCGCGGGCGCCGTGAACGGGTCGCTCGAGGTGATATATATCCTCCCCTGGGAGAACGGGTGCTGCAACGCCGCCTGGACTCCAATGGCGCCCGCAGCGTTGAGCCCAAGAAGGATCTCGACCTGCGCGACAGAGGAGCCGAGGACGTCAAGCGTGGTATTGTATATCGCGCTGAAGCCCGCTTGGACGGTCCCGTCCGCGCTCGGGCAGTCCGAGAGCGAGGACGGGTACGCGCTGGAGACGGTGGACTGGAGCGAGGCGAGCCCGGAGGCGCCGAGGAGGGCGGTGGCGTTGACGTAGGCGACGGCGGAGTTGACGGCGGAGAGGAAGGCGGCGTTGGAGGCGTCGCCGTCGGTGTTGTCGTTGTAGAGGTCGCGCTGGGTGGCGATGTTCGAGGAGAACGTCACTTGTGTGCTCTGCGGGGCGCGAGGGGCGTCAGCACTGGTCACAGTGAGATAGGAAGACGACGCACGATGTGGTCCTGAACGTGTTGCCCGACACCCGGGAGGTCGAGAAGAACATCGACGCCCGCTGCCTTCAGGATATCCGAAGGCCCGACACCGCTAAGCTGAAGTACGTGTGCACTGCCGATCGTACCGCCCGCAAGGATAACCTCCTTGTTAACCTTGACAGTCGAACGCGCCGCAGAGGACGACGCCGCATACTCCACACTCGTCGCCGTGAGGTTATTCGAGTTAGACGTATCAAACACGACACGCGTGACAGTCGCGTTCGGGAGGATAGCGAGGTTCGAGCGAGGGGCGAGGGTGTCGATGTACGCGGAGCGCGAGTACGAGCGCGTCCAGTTGGACGGGTTGAGCGAGAGCACGGAGACGTACGAGCCCCAGTTCTCGCCCCCGTACGCGTCTGCGGAGGCGGAGATGCCGAGGGTCTCGAGCGTCGAGGACCAGTTGCCCACGATGGGCGGCATGCTACGGGGCGCCGCGGGTGAGCGCGAGCGCAGGAGAAAAAATAGGACGGAGATGACTCACTAGCCCGAGTATGTCGCGTGGATGGGGCCGCTGGAGCCGTGGTTGGACGCGACGTACTGGATGTCGCCGGTCTGCTGGATGCTGGACGAGGGCGCGGTGAACGTCTCGCTGTCCTGCATGGCGTCATAGAACGCGTCCCAGTTCCACTTGGAGTCGCCGCCGATGAGTGTTGACCAAGCGTCGACCTCGATCTTGGAGGGGCGGATGTGGTACATGCCGTTCATGGCGGCGGAGCCGCCGAGGAGCTTGCCGCGCGGCCAGGAGAGGTTGCGGCTGCCGGCGTTGGCCTGGACGACGGTCTTGAAGGCCCAGTCGTACGAGGTGCCGGGGAGACCGTTGTAATACGCATCGACGGGGGTGTCTTGCGGAAGGGAAGGGGGACATCACTGAGGATGACATCATGCGATGTCGGGAGGGAGGAGCACTCACTGACGATATCGGCTACGGCATCTCCGGAGTCTCCAGCTTCGAGGACGAGGACGGTTGTATTTGAGTCCTCGGAGAGGCGGGAGGCGATGGCAAGGCCTGCGGTACCGCCGCCGACGATGACAAAGTCGTAAGAGTCGGATATTTGGCCGTCGTAGACGATGTTGCGTCTCCGGAGGTCGCGGCCAAACTGGTCATGGTAGATGTCGCGGTGTCCTCCGGTATAGGCAGAGACGAAGGAATCGGAGAGCGAGAGGGTCGCAAGGAGAAGCCCTAGAGACCGCATCGCTAGAGGAAGGAGGAGGAGGGGAGGAGGGAGAAGGTCGTCAGAAAGGATCGACTGATGGGGAGGTCAAAAGAGGCGTCAGAATGAATGGGGAGCGCCACCACAGCCGCGCCTTTCGACATTTTATGTGTGGATGTTCCAGGAGCATGCGGGCGGGGAGCACAAGCCGCGGAAAAAAACGCGCCGAGGATGAGTGGCTGAATCGGGCTGCGGCCATCGAGAGCATTCGCTCTCTCCAGACCAGGCCCTTCCAGACTACCAGGCGCCCGGCTCCCCGCGCCGAGGCCTCCCTCTCTCCGCCGTGGCGCCCATAGCGGGCTCGAGCAGACGACATGCTCGCGCACTGCCTCTCGCGCTGAGACGGATCTCGAGCATGGCCTACTCTCGAACACCGTCGTCATCGGTGTGCGGGGGGTGTACACCGTCTCCGCCCTCGCCCCGGTCCGACGCTCGTTGCCCTCGGAGCGCCACCAGACGTCACATCCTTGACGCGCCGCATGCGGGCAGCGGGGTGCGATGCGCGTCAACAATCGCGCCGGGCACACGCCGGACATGACTCCTTCGTGCGCCTTGGACCGTCCTCCCAGCTCATGTGTATGTGGTGCATTTATAGAGCAGCGCCTTCTAACAATAATGAAGGAGTGAGGGTTCGAAGAGCGGCCTCCGCGCAATGTCCGCCTGGCGACAAAAGCTGGAAACCTCTGGGCAACACGCACTCGCCTCGGCGTGCAATATATGTGAAAGGCAGACATGACGTGCGCCATCACGCCCTCCACTACGCGAGGAATGTCTTGTCCTTCGGAAACGGAGCGGTCCTCGCGCAGAGACTCTCTCCCGCGATCATATGAACTAGACGCAGCACCATCCGCAGAAGAAAACGTAGTGGGTGAAAGGATAGCGCAGAACGGGGGGAAGAAAATCGGAGGACGTGCTGCGTGCAAAAGGCAGGAAGAACACTTACCTCGCTGCCTGAACCCTCCTCAGCCACCGCAGCATGTCCAGTGAGTTGTCTACGCGCGGTAAGCACATATTCTGCGTGTCCAAGACCCCGAGCGTGCCTTGAAGAGAGTATGAATGGGCGTGATGCAGGAGAATATGCATGGGTTATAAGCAGCAAAGAGAGCGGGAGATTGAGCGTGAGCGTGGATGAGGTCAGGGAACGGCAGCGACAGGGGTAAGCACTCTCAGGTATGCCTTACGTAATCGTCATCACGCGAAAGACAGGGCGCTAGCCTCCACTCTTCCTACAGCACGACGCTTCGCCGCAAAACTCGTTCATCCAACTTGAAATCGCTCGCCTTTCATCGATATAAGCGTGCAGTCGGATGCGCTCTACAAGATGTAGCATGTCATCTGTCTCGCTGCTCGCTGGCTGCTCCGGCGTAGGGCCGCCGGAGCAGGCAGTCTTCATCCCAAACTTCCCTCCGATCACCATCGATATCGTGAAAGCCTCGACGCTCAATGTGGTGTGGGACGGCGGTTGCTAAGATTCGCAGTGTTGTTCTATATTACGATGCACCCTCTCCATGCTTTCCTCGTGCTAACTTCTTTCCCCTCGGTCTTTCTTTCAACACCCAGCAAGTCGTCCATCAGCCTCGCCGCATCCATCCACTGGTCCTGCACGGGTTCCTTCCACTGCCACTGCCACAGGCCCTCAATCTCCGCTGCCAACTCGCGCAACCTCCTCCTCGTCTCCTCTACATCCTCCGTGTCGACCCCATCGTACACTCCAGGACAATTGAACTCGTACATCCGACCCACCTTCGCCGCGTTCTGCACGACGGCGCGCGCGAAGGGCAGTCGGACGGTTTCGTATACACGGAGCACGTCTGCAGCGTTCGCGAGGGTTGTTCGTGGATCGCTAAGGAGCAAGCCAAGGATGTACGCGTCCTACGAAAGGGGCGGTGAGTAAATGCGCGCGCGTATGAGATATGATGAGTACCTCGATAGCTTGGCCGCCCCCTGCACCGAAGTGCGGTGTCATCGCGTGGACCTAAGAAGGTAGCTCGATTAGTCTCCTCTCGTCCTGTCCCTAAGCATTTCTCGTACCGCATCACCCATAAGAGCGACTCTCCCGGACACCGAGAATGGCAAGTTATCGACCTCATGGACCGCCCACAGCGTAGGCTTCTCGACGCACTGTTTTCTGCATGAGCTTGCACCGCCAGAAGATCGCCGGACCACATACGTACCGACAAAATCTCATCTACATCCGGCTCCCAACCCGTGAATTGGGCGATGAGCTCGTCTCTGGACGCGTCCGTGACCCATTTGTGCGGATAGATGGTCCCTTCCGCGCTAGGGACGGTCACGAATGCGCCCCAGTTTATGAACTTGCCATGAGATATCGGGTACGTGATCATGTGCTACAGTGTCATTGTCTCCGTGAGTACCACAAACCCATCATAGATGAGGAAGACTGAGCGCACCTTATTCCTCCCAGAAAACTACCTTGATACCCTTCAGCGAGCTGAAGCGACTACGAGCAAGAACCGACGTACGCTGAGAAGTGCTTTAACCCGTACCGCCTGATTGTTCGGATTCACAGACATCATCCGCTCCATCGGGATAAGATACCGATACACCACTGTCCCAGTCCACTTCGGCCTTGCGCGACTGCATCGAGGACAATCATCCTTTGAGACACTCGTGCTTCCACTGTCGTTACCCGCACCCATGCAATCGCGCGCATGCGCGTACTCGTACATCGCTGCGCGCGTCTTGGACTTGATCCCGTCCCCGCCGACGACGATGTCCGCCTCCGCGACGGAGCCATCTGCGAAGTGCAACGTGTATGCGCCGCCCGGGTCGCGCGGCTCCGTATAAGTAACGAGACGCTTTGAGGTGTGGACTGTGCAGGTCGAAGGGAGGTTCCGGACGAGGACGTCTACCATGTCCGCGCGGTGCATCGTTGTTGCTCCGTCTATACGCGCACATAGCAGCACTTAAGAAAAGAACGTGAAAAGGCAGCTGAAGAACGTACCTGGTACCATCACTCGCCCGAATTCAAACCCCTCGCGCGGCCAATCCGACTTGCGGAATACAAACCCAGTCTCTAAGGAAGTCGAAAGACACGATGTCAGTATACTTCACTCACCCGCGCGGCGCGTGATAGAGCTAGAGGAGCTGAGAACGTACTCATGCCGCCCTCTCCATCCCCTTTACTTCCACTGCTCCCATCTTTCTTCTGGTCCCTGACCGCTTGCTGCCCAAGCTCCTCGTAGAGTCCCAGCTGGCGCATGGTGTCCCACGTCCTCGCCCACACAGAAATGCCTGCGCCGACGGTCGTGATATCCGGCCCAGCTTCGTACATGTCGATCTGGATGGGCGACGAGGTGTCCTTTGCTCTACCGAGGGCTACGGCGAGGGTTAGTCCTGCGATTCCGCCACCTCTATACGTATTGCGCCCGGGAAGGTGGAGTTAATGTCAGTGCGTGTCGTGGCGCTTATAATAAGCAGTGCAATACGCACATAATGGCTAGGCGGAATCGCGGCTGCGGCGTGTGCGACGACCCGTCAGGCATATCGGCGAGACAGAGCGGATGTGTTGACGAGTGAGACGAGTTCCGGACCCGCCTCAACCCGCCTTATGAATGAGCTACTCGTGCGAACGCCCCACCGGCAAGCACTGCCAGACTGCGCGCGCGCGCACGCGGAGCCGCAAACGAGAGGGCGAGCAGGACGTGGGAGAGGCCGCTAAGTCTGTAACGAGGATCAGTCGCCGTTTGAGAACCCACACGTGCTGACGTGCATACATAGAACGAAGCACGTACTCGCGTCATGCACGGCACGGCCTCCCGCTTCACGATAGCGGGTTCCTGGCACATCAGCAAAAATGTAAATTTACCGGCAATGATTTTGTTGCGCCGCGGAGGTTGGCTTGTATCTCGATAACGGCGGCGGCATCGCGGGGGAGTAAAGTACATCGCAATGGCGGCGCCAGCATCGGGACAGGGCCCGGCGCATCGTGATACGGGCGCCAGCATCCGGGTGTATCGGGATACGGGCGAGGTCATCGCGTTGCGCCGGGGTGCATTGAGACGCATCAGGATCAGGCCGTGAGCATCACGTAGAATCGCAATACATAAGAACTACTTGCGTACCCATAAACTCGCTAAAGCATGCTGCTTAACGAAGTATTTGTTCTCTGAAATCTATGATTGTGTGCATACTGCAAAGTTTCGAGCAATCCCTTTTCGACTGGACGAACGTTGGC